>JAEQBH010009539.1:0-101845 GCA_016808115.1 Tetrastigma voinierianum | reverse complement strand
TGCCTCCTTGTTCACACCTGCACTTCCTTTTTACCGCATAAGTCCTTTAAAATTCGCATATGATGGAATTTGCCTAATGGCATCTAACAAAGGGATGTGTTCAATTTTACTTGTTTGAACAACCTATAGATCTCCGAATGGTTATTCACTTTCGTGCTCTACCATGAGGTATGGAGCCTGAGGGATATGGGTAGACTCATCTTTCCCTAATTCACCATCAACATCATTTGTATTAGAGATATGAGGCTTGTCTGACACCTCATCCTCTCTGACTAATTCACTTTGATATTCTTGTGATGGTTCCTTGGTTGGAATGGTTTTGTCAACTACCTTACCACTTCGAAGGGTAGTGACACTTTGCAATGTTCGAAAGTACCTCACTTGAACCTAAAACTTCCCATTAATCGTTTCACTCAGGATTGGGATGGTCGAGATGGAAGTTTCTCTTGTCAAGGTTACCTATAGATTTGTGGTTAACTTGGTTATCCGGGGATCTCACATCATTCGTATACCGAGTTCCGTTTGTGGATTGTTGGGTTCAGACACGGTGTGACTATGTCCTCTAGACTTCTTATGTGGAGGTTGATATGGTCAGTGGGTGATGAGTTCTTGACTGGGTGGTCGGAAAACCTGATTGTGGTTCACAGAAACCCCTCGGGGCCTTGATTTTGAAATGGTGGAATGGAATTTGTAAGCCATGGTTTTGACGAGGACTCGTCGCTAAGTGTTATTCGTCTTCCTTCATTTCTCCAACCAAATTGGGGTGTACACCATCCAGATTATATGTTTCAGAGTATGGAGAATTGAAAGGTTTTTGGTACTAAGGGCATTGGTCGCTTCATTCGAATTGCACTTTTACTTGGAGGAATTTGGCACTTGATGGTTGAATGCGCAGGATCATCGCATATGATGCATGGCTCCTCCATTCTGGGTCCAATGGGTACCGATGTATTCGGTGGCACACTAGTTACCTCATGCACTTTATTCATCTCTATGGCCTCCAATTTTTGTTAAATTGCAATTTCGCTCGCAACTCATCATTCTCTCTTATGATGGATTCCACACCACAATGATGTGCCGTGCACTTTAGCAAGCACTATGGGAGGTGTTAGTCTCCCAAGTTCTAGCATTCTGCTATAGTGTCAAAAAAGTCAATTGCTTCCCTAGCACTCTTTTCATAGAATTCGCCTGCACACATCATCTGGATGTATTGTTTATTATTCAAGGATAATCCTTGATGAAAGTACAAGACATATTTGTCCTACATCCAATCCATGGTGAGGGATAGCATGGAGGAGATCCTTATATCTTTCCCATACCAAGCAGCCAGGTTCACCCGCGTAAGTTCGAATTGATCTGCATGAGAAGATTAGTAATGCTGTGAAGGAAAATTTGTCGAGGAACTCATTTCGCATATTTTCCTACAAAGATCGAAGTTAGGTGCCAGGAATGAAACCAAATTTCGCCTTCTCCTTTAAAGCAAAAGGAAATAAAACCAAACAGATTATGTGGAGGTGAGCCAAGAGAGAGAAATGCACTCTAAACATCTTCAAAATCTCTCATGAGGTGACTGAATAAGGGTTCTCGATTCAACCCCTCGATATACTCCAGAAAAGACTATCATTTCCGACACAGAAATTGATCGCCTCTTCGTGAAGGCGAATGCAAGAATTGGTCAGTGGGTCCTCGAGGTTGTAGGATTTCTCAAGGGCTCTTTCCACATTAGGTAAAGGAGGAGGGTGACTTATATTGGTTTCAATAAGGTTACCATTTCCTCCTCCTCTCATCGTGTTACTCAAGTGTAACATCACCCCATGTTGTGGAGGTTCATGAAATCCTTAGGGTTAACAGAATCCTCGAGTGTTTTCATTAACATACATGTTGCTGATTCCCAGATGATCCATTTGAGGTAAAATGTTATCTTGAAACACTTGACTTATTATGGATCCCTCAAAGTTTCTAGGAGGTGGTACCCATTACCCAAGGCTTTCGTCATGAGCCCAAACCGACATGCAATTACACTTTCCGCTCCAAGAAATAGCCATACTTAGATTTCTCACTAAGAACAAGTAAAAATAATAAAAAAAAACAAAAATTGGAGAACGTACCAGATTTGCAATGCAATTGCAAATTACCCCGCCAGCCAACCGTGGTCGTCACATCACGCAACGGCGCCAAAAATGCTTCGTCCTGATTCGTGTGCCTAATTGTATTCCCAAGCGTGAATCACAGCTTGTCCAAGATTGTAATACCGTGGTATTCCACGTGTCATTTCCACTGTGAGTGGTCTAATTTTTATTGACTGTGCCAGGTTATTCTCCACAAAAAGTGTAAATTAAGGGAAATTGTAGTCAATGTTTGATCAAGTGATTGATTGATTCAATGTTTTAGAAAAATAAAGACGAATGTCGTATTCTTAGATTCCACTCACTTCCTCGACCAAATAAATCCCACCTTCTTATTTGCATAACTTCATCTAGGAACCATTGATAAATGGTCTTTGATGGAAGATTTATCTTTAAACGCTCTTTGAAAAGAAGGATGATTGAATATCACAGCACTTGCTCCCACTAACACGAACCTTTAGTTTGCATTTGTAATCAAGCACAACGTGTACCAAGGTGATCTCGTTCACACGTTGTCAAGAATATGCCAAACTAGGGTTTTTCATAAATCATTTGCACAAGTGAATAACATCACCCAATCCATTGAAGTGCAAAAGAAGAATTGAGGATTAGTACTTTGATCAGTGAGTTTCACCTTAGAATCCTTAAAGACATGGTTTAGGAATCCATGGAACTTATAAGAACAGTGATAATTGAAGTGATGTTAATCATAAAAACAATACTTGAGAAAATCAGAATTCGGTTACAAAATCTAGGAATGTGAAATGTAAAATACTATAATGGAAAACAAACCAACTGCTCCTCGTCGAAAGATTACAAGTGCTTCGAGTGGTAAAACACCAAAATGAAAGAGTCTTCAACTGGATCTCTAGAATTCAACTCAAAACAATGGAGAGAAACTCCTTCTATGAAAACCTAACTCCTAGAAGTCAAAAAACGCTTCTCCTCTATCTTCTCTCGCCTTTATACTCTCTTCTCCAATACTATCTCGCTCAAGGATGATTGATAAGCACGCCTGCTAGATCACAATTTCGCTCTCCATTCCCGCATTTTCATAGCTATGTGTATTTCCAGACACATTAATGGTGTACCGCACACCTTTTGCTATCGCTCTATTTCTGAGTCAGTAATGCAGACATTACTTGTGTAACGGCATACTTGCTCCACTCACTTTTTCACAAGGTGTACCGGCACACATAATGATGTACCTAAGACACATAAATGATGACTCTGATACTGATCCTTCGGTGCTTTTCTAGCATTGCTAGAATTCGAGACTTCATCAATCGCTCGCCTATATCCTGCTTCATATTGGCTTCCCTTGACATAAATCCTGCACACTCATGCTTTGGGACCAAAGATTCGCCAAAATCTCAAAACACAAAAGAAATCTTAAAAAATACCTATCCTCATGCCGAATGGGTGAATCATGGATTTGTACGTGCTAAATTCTATTATAATTATCGTCTCAATCAGGATCTTATCATCACCGTCGAGGAGGCTTGCCTATCCTTCCAGGGGGTCACCTCCGTAAGTTCCCGTGTCCTTATTTGTCGCTTCTGATCTTGGTTTCAGTCATATCGACCTATGTCGGGTACTCCGCAGCGCTACCCATCCAAGAGCCTGGGCAAAAAGCACAGCCGAACGAGGCTATGTCAAAGCCGCCAGGTCCTACAAGGCTAGAGTGGCTTCTCTTATTTCTAAGTGAGCTGAACTGCAAGCTCGGATGCAAAATATGACATAGGAAGCCGTGAAGCTCAAGTCCGACCTGAGGCATACTTCGATGACTCGAGCGCGAGCTGGGTGGTAGACGAGGCGCCCGAGATGCTTAAGAGTCACGAGGGCAAGCTGGGAGGTCAAGGATTTGGCTGCAAGCTACCTGCAATGAGTTTACATAGTCGTGAAGAGCCGCAAACATCCCACGAGACAAAAATGGGGGTGTCCAGAAGAGTCGAAAATTGCTGTGAGATGAGTCATGTAATAAAGCAAGGTCGCTGCACGTGAGTCTGAAGTTTCCGTCGAGCTCTATTAAATTTCGACCGACGAAAGTGCGCCATGCTATGAGGACCTTTAGAGGCGTAGACTTTGGTCGTTAGAGGATGAGCATAGCAAGTTCGAGGGACGAGGCTTCAGACTCAATGGGCTTTTGGATGGCTTTCGCTTTGCAGGAGGGCTGCTAACGCCTACCCAGCTCGGGACCTTGCACTTGATATCTCAGTGACTATGGTGCGTAAGAGTCATTTTCCGTCGATCAAGCCTGAGAGCTACGCCCGCTGAGGCCCACTCCCCTTCTTCACCTTCTACTCCTAATCGCGCACTCTGACGACCGGAGCCTCTCAGACAATTTTGCTCGCTTTTTTTTTTTTACCGGGCTTTGAACCCAGATATGCGGTACGCCGCTCAGCTTCAGATCAATGATGTTCTGGCCTTTTATTTCTACGTCCTCACTATGCTTCAGTCGCTTTAATCCATCCACCAAGCTCCTAATATATACCATTTGAAAGGTTTGATGTCTTAAAAAAATCGAGTCAGTTGAGGTTCCGTGGGTAATCTTCCGAGTCGAATCGTCGCGGGCTATATGGCCTTTCGGAGCGCCGAGCTCTTCAAAACCGAAATGAGGCTCCACGGCTAACCGCTCGGCCGAACCGGCTCGCGACTATATGGCCTTTCTAAGCAAGCCAGCCTTTAAACTCGAAGCCATTGAGGCTTCCGTGGGCTAATCTCGCCCGAAGCCGAATCGCTCATAATTATACGCCTTTTCTCGAGCGCCGAGCTCTTCGGAAACTTAGCCGCTGAGGCTCCGCTAATTCGCTCGGAAAGACATCGCTCTGCGGGCTATATGGCCTTTTCTCGGTGCAACAGCTCTTCAAAATCGAAAGTCAGCCGGTGGCTCCGGCTAATATGCCCGAGTCAATCAAGCCTCTCGGGCCACTACTAGCTGGAGCGGGCTGAGCCTTCAAACCGAGCTTCTAAGGCTCCGCGGCTAATATGCCCGAGCCGAATCGCTTCGCCACGCCCTTAGCTGAAAGGCCAGCCTTCGAAAATCGAGCCGCCGAGGCTCCGCTGCCAATATGCTCGAGTCGAATTGGCTCCGGGCCAAGGCGCCTTAGCCGAAAGCAAGCCAGCTTCTTCAAAACCGAAGTCGCCGAGGCTCCGCGGCTAATTCGCTCAGCCGACCAGCTCGCGCTATATGGCCTTTTGCCAGCCAGCTTCTTTAAATCGGCTGCCGAGGTTCGGCTAATGGCGTTCGAAATAATCGCTCTGCGGGCTATATAACCTTTTCTAAGCGTATGAGCTCTTCAAAACCGAAGCCGCCGAGGCCCGCGACTAATCTCGCCCGAAATAATCGTTTCGGGCTACAATTTACTTTAGCTGAGAAGTCGGCTCTTCGAAATCAGCCGCTAAGGCTCGGGCATCTCGCTCAGTTAAATCGGCTCTCCCCGGGCTACACCATTTTTAGCTGAGCGCCGAAGCTCTTCAAAATCGAAGCCGCTGAGGCTCCGGCTAATTCGCCTCAGCCGAATCGCCCGGGCTGCGCGGCCTTAGTTGGAGCAATGAGCTCTTGAAAACCAGCCAGGTTCCCGGCCGCATGGCCCCGTGGCTATATGGTCGACTAATTTTCTTCGAAAGGCACAAGTAGCTTTAACGCAGCCTTACGGGAGGAATCGAACGACCGGCACGACTTGAAATCGAAGTCACGGCTTCGTCGCTGTCTGGTGGCTATACGGCCGCTCGAACTAAGCCGGGCTCTTAGGCGACGCCCCGGCGATACATGGCCGACGCCTGACTTCTCTCTCGAAAGGCAGCTTTAATGTGGATTTATGGAGAATTGGAACGGATTGCGCGACTTTCTGAGCGCCCTGACTTCCTTACAAATAGCTACTCCTCTGTGATGGAGCTCATGCTTCGAACCTTCTTTCCTTAAAGGATCAATCCGCTGAGATGGCGGAGTGTCAAGGCTTGGTCGTCATTACAGGAGGCCTGCTTGGAGATCGTGAGATGGCGATTGGTTTTGATGGTCTTCTACCAGAGGAATTGCGGTTTTTCCTGGGCCTCCCTTACTGAGTTATGTTATTCCCTAGCTCCGCTCGGGATGGGGAATGCATCTCGGAGGGGGCTACTCAAAGAAGAACTTTAGTACCGCTTCTCTCTCCATTTTCTCACCTTTTTCTTCTTCTTTCTTCTCTTCTTTCTTCTCCTTTTCCCTCTCTCTTTTCCCCTCTGCCGCACTCTCTTCTTCTCTTTCCCTTTCCCTTCTCGAGGTTTAACGAGGAGCCAAGCCAGATCAAGTTAGTTCCCAGATGTAAGGGACGGCACCCGCTGATCAGAATCTCTTTTGAATCCATTGTATCTTCAAATAAAGAATCAAATTTGCGGAAGCATGAATTTTCGTATTCTGAGGTGTGTAATTTTCTCAAGCGTTTTCTGGCCGAGCTGCCTGCTTTTCTTTTACCAATATGCCTTGTTTTTTGATTCATATGGATATTAAACATAGTAATTAATGAACACACAGACTGTTATATGAAAGCTGATGATATTTTATTAAAGATTACAATCCAAGGTCTATTGATAGAATCGTTTGAGGTACTTAGCGTTCCAAGAGTGAGGTAGAATTTTTCCTTCTTCCGTCTGGAGTTCATAGTTCCCAGGTCGGACCACGCGTGACACGATATAAGGGCCCTCCCAGTTGGGTCCTAGCTTTCCGTGTGTAGGATCTTTCCCTGTCGCGTGCTTCTTTAAAACTAGGTCGCCGACTTTATAACTCATGGGTTTAACCTTCGTCGAGTACTCTCGTCGCCTTCCTTGGTGTCTTCATGCTTTCAGACCCGATCACGCTTTCATCTAAGGTCTAGGTTTAGAAAGAGCCTTTCGTTATGTTCTACGCCACAATCTAATCCTCGGGATTTTAATCCGATCTCAACAAGGGCTATCACTCGTGCCAAAGTACTGAGCGAATCGGGTCTCCGAAGTCACGACTTGCACAGTTCCACACGCCATAACACCTGGGGAGGCATTTCACCCATTCGGGCTTTTAAACCTTTCCAACTTAGTCTTCAATGTCAGCTTAAGGGTTCCGATGGCAACTTCGCTATCCATGATCGTGGACGAAATTCGGGACGAGCAGCAGCCTCTCGATCCCGAAACAAGATAAAATCCCCGAATTTGTGATCGTCGAATCATTCTCACTGTCCGACACCCGCAGCTCGGACACCAAACTCGTGATATTATGGTACGCCAAACAAAGTCAGATACCTTGTTACGTGGATAAGAGCTGCTGGCCTCATCGCCCATTTGGTGAAATAATCCACTGCTATGACAATAAATTTGCATTGGCCCTTTCCAATGGGTAAGGGTCCCAATATGTCCAACCCCCCACTCACGAAAAAGGCCAGGCTTGTAACCGACAGCAAGGGCTCTGATGGGAGGTGAGAGATTCGTGTGATCCCGACAAACTTTGCATTTTCTCGACTAGCCTGTTGCTTCTCTGAAAGCATCAGGCCAATAAGATTCTCTCGCTCTTAAGACTTTTCCTGCCAATGCCCGAGCCCCGATGTGATTTCCACATACGCCTTCATGTACTCTCCCTCGAAGATCGTAGTCAAGGCTCTTGCAATGCACTCGAGGATGTGAAAACTCGCCTTACAAAGGTCTCCCCGATGAATGCGAAAACCCGGCGCACTTCGACCTAAGCTGATGCCTCATTCTGCCAAGCTGCGCATTCTATTACAGCCCTAAATGGGATCCATCCACTACCGGATGACAGGAGACTTTGTCAGATCTACGAGGGCCTGAAAGGTGCTCGACATATCACCCATTGAGGTATTCTGGGAGGTCATAAGCGCTTTGCAAGGCATCTCGTGAATTCTCCGCCTCGGGTATGTGTCCGATATGAACTCGCACGAACTTCTAAGTAATTCCCGCACTTCGAGGCATAGGATCATTTTTCACCTACGGCTTCGTAGAGTTCTATTTGTTTTACTACTAAATGAGTCGCCGCATACCTCTAGTTGGTCAACTTCCGCTGAATGGGCGCAGGTTAAGCTCAGCTATGACTCGGCCGCACTCGACCTCGCGATAGAGTCCTAACCCAAATCTTAGCGCATACTCGACATTTATTCCTTCGAAGAGGTCAAAATTGGGACCCAAGACTACCCTTCGAGTACATGCCCATCTACTGACAGCCTTCCAAGCAGGCCTGACGTCGCTTGAGTAGCTTCTGAAGCTCACGAGGTAAATTCCATGACCTAAGTCTACCAAGATCTGCCCCCTTTTTATTGTCAAGTTTACCAGATTCATGCCGAACTCGCCACCTCTATGGCCCAATTTCATCAATCTTCTCGAGGTCTGGGTTTGTGTAGCACTGGTTTCATTAGTATTCGTTGGGATTTCAATGGTATGAGCTGAAGTAAGATGAGTTTTCTGGATGTGGTTACTAATGCCGGATTTTCACTTCTCCATCTTGTACCTTTCGCTCCTCTCGTGAGCCTCTGGGCCAATAGTAGATCAAGTCAGACTTTGTCTTTGTCTCTCGATCAGACGGCGCCTCGAAGGAGAAATTCAAATGGCAGAGGAAGTATGAGCTCTCCCTCGCATGGACTTCTACCGTAATTCGGGGAGAGCTCAGATAATTTTAATGCCGTGAATGCTTCTTCTCGTGAAGCAGCATCCCATTGTAGTTTTTTTAGACCTGAAGAAGGTGACACTTATCGCTGGCCTTGGACACAAAACAGCTTAGCGCAACTATTCTTTCGCTAGGCGTTGGACTTTTATGTTTGATGGCGCAGCATGTCGAGCGTAGCTTTATCTTGTCCGGGTTTGCTTCATGCCCCGATGGTCGACTATAAACCCAAGAATTTTCTGGATGAGACTCCGAAAGCACATTTGGCTGGATTCAACTTCATGTTGTATAATTTCTTTCAGATCTGGAATGCCTCGATGAGCCATATAAGGGAGCTCCTGGCCAAGAGTTGATTTTACTTCAATACGTCAGTCATATATACCTCCAGGTGTCCTTATTTTGTTGAACATCCTCTTCACCAACCTCCGCAGGTGTGCCCCAAGGCTTTTGTTCGAAAGGCATTACTCGACAGCACAGGTCCCTAGCCTGCACAATGAGGCCTCGTTGTCGGGATCCATGATGATCTGGTTGTAACCGGAGAAAGCATCCATGAAGCTGTGGAGTTCATGGCCGGCTGTGGCGTCTACTAGGAGGTCGATCCGAGGTAGAGGGAAACTATCTTTAGGGCATGCTCGGTTGATGTCAGTGAAATCGATGTAGAGTCGCCATTTGCCATTCGCTTTGATGAGTACGATGTCACAACCATTCGGTACCCACTTTTATCGCACCGCCCGATGAGTCACGACTCCCTCATTAATCGTTACTTCCTCACGCGAAACTTCTTCTTCGCTGACCGGTTTTGAAGATACCACGCTAGTCCGTGAGTGATTATCGAGGGCCAATCCCTCCCATGCCCTCCTCGCTTTCACTAAAACATCCCCTCGCTGTTCAGCTGATAAGGAGGCTTCGAGGTCTTCCGCTAATTGAACCAACGCGAAAGTAGGTGTTCGCGGTGATCGCCCAATTGTATAGGCTCAGCTCTTCCGAGGGCTCGTGCTGAGGTTTACCTCGCCTCGCGTCGAAGTTCGGCCCACGTATATGTTGTCAACCGCTTGCTTCATCGATGCCAATATTCGCACGCTACCGCTCAACCATTCCATCTCGTTTGCGGTGGGAAACTTGATCACCATGCGAGGCGAAGGATGGCCTCATGGCGCAGAGAGGGCCTCGCCAATAACACGCTATGTCGAGGGGGCATCTACTATGAGAAATCCATCGCCGTTGTCGTCGCACGGGGGGTCTCCAAAGTGAGCACTAATCGCATTGACCTTAAAGGTAGCACTTTTTCCCGCAGAATCCTCGCAGTGGGTGCTCGATTGGTTCCAGCCTCTCTCTTCCGATGCCCATCTTGTCAAAAGCCGATGCAGCAAGATGATGTCGATCGAGCTCCCATTGTCGCATGCGACCCGCGGATTGTTTCGCTTATCCACAACTCCGCTCTATCACTGTGAGTCGCCGCCGGGGCGTTGACATCCCTCCATGTCTGAATCCGAGAAGGTTATACCGGTGTCAAATCGAGGGAGTTTGGACACTACTTGCAACCCCAGGTCATCTCTCCCGACCTAATACCCGAGCCTCTCCCGGGCTGAGCTGACTCCCACCTCCCGCGAATCCTCCCGAGATCACGGATTTCCCCAAGGGATGTCAGGCCGAGTCAGTCAGGGTTGCCGAGGTGGTGGTGGCTGCGCCTGATCCTGACCTTCAGAGGCTATGTAGCGGCGTAGATACCCCCATCAAATCAAGTATTCTATTTCCTTCCTGAGTTGTATGCAATCGTCTGTTCGATGCCCGTGGTCCCTATGGAACTCATGCAGCATTCGTGTTATCCCTTTGGCCGGGTCCGCCCCTCATCTCGATGACCATCTCAAATTTTTCATGCTTGTACCTCAGCGCAAGACCCGTGATACCGTGGCCGGCCGGGTGAACCGAGGTAAATACTACACCGCAGCCAGCCGAAATGAGGTGGTCCCGTGGCCCCGACGCCCGCCGGGGGGGATCATTCTCTATCCCTTCAGGATATCTTCTGCCTCTCTTTGTCTCTCAGTATTTCAAGCCCCGTTGTTTGTCGGCTTTTGCTTTTCTCCTCAGGCTGGAAGAGCTCGATGTGAGGGTCACGTTAATGTACTTCTCACTTTACGAGCACCTCACCCATGCTTGCTCGAGGATTCTTCGAGATGGAAACATCAAGTCTTTTCGACTATACCCTAACCCGATGAATGCGCGGATAGCAAACTTCTCGTCCTAAGGCATCTACCTTTAATGACTTGAAATTCTCCGACACAAGACCTCAAGCTTTCACGTTCGCTTGGCGGACGCCATGATAACTCTACTCCTCGTATGTCCCGGGTCTAATGAAGTCGAGACGACCGCGCTGATGGAGAGCTCTCTAAATGAAGAGACTGATGACTGACGATGGTGGGAGCCTGTTAAACCAAGCCAATGCCGGGCCTTTTAGCGTGATAGCGAAGGCTCTGCACCGTACGGGGTCTTAATATCCACGCAGCTCCATCTGGTTCTTATAGATATTAAGATGGTCAACGTGATCCTTCATTCCATCGAACGCTCTCATTCGCGCATCCCGAACTTTGGCCGGAAGGGGGAAATGTAGCACCCTACCGTGAACTGGGACTCTGCCATGCACCAAGGTGTCCATGTAGCCCAGAGCTCCTGCCCTTTACGACTCTCTTCGGGCCGAAGAGCCTCGCTGATGCCCTCGAACCTCTCAAGCCCCATGATCGCCTCCCATTCCTTCTTTGCCGAGGAGGCCTCCATTCATCAAGCTTCGATGTTCCCTCCCGAGTATTGTCATTGCGGTCCCTCCTGGTTAGCGAGGCCTGGGGCCCCGGTCTCTACCGGGATTCTCGCTCTATTTCCTCGCCTGGAGGGCCGAGGTGTGGCTACTCTTCCTAAGGGGTGGTATTATAGCCTTCCTGGGCCTATCGTACTTCCCCAGCCATCCGCCGGTGAGTCACACTCTCATCAAGCTACCGGTCGGGTGAGACTGAGCGCTCCATCTTGCTCAGGTTATCGCAAAGTTTCCAGCATATCACAGAGGTCATCTATCTGGTCGCTTACCGGGTCTTGCATCCGGGATCATGGCTCCCGGCCAGATTCCAGTCGATACCATAAGTTATCGAGATCAACTTTATTTGTAGTTGAACCGCCGCTCCCACCGACTACGCCAACTCGATGATGCCTTTTTCAACCGGACCGGGCTGGAGCTAGCCGAATTGGCTGGGCTTCGGCTTATCGGCTCGATGCTCTGACTCCTCTCCAAAACAAGAAACCAAAAGGATCGGGCGAGGTCGCCCATGTTCTCTCCGATGCCTAAGCCGGCATTTTTTCCATTTAAAAGAAAATCAATCGCTAGAATGAAGTTTTCGCGGCGTGATCTTTCACCGATAAGTGGCCTCGGTATTTATAGTGGGTGATTTTCCCCAATTGAATGGTGTGATAAGGACTTCTTACTGGATGGAGGATTTTCTTTCCTTATCAAGCCGCGCATTAATAAGGGATAATTAGAAAGCAAGCTTATTGGGAATTATCTTACTTCCCTTTGTGAGATTTGATTTGATTTATAGATATGGGCTCTTCTGGGCTTCCGCTACATTCGGGCCTAGGGATGGATGAATCGGACTTCCTGCTTTAGGGCTCAAGGCCAGAGTCAATGCTGCATCGGGCTCCTCGCTATAAGTCTTCTTCAATCCCGTCTGACTCGGGAGGCCGCGCCTCATTTTTTAAACCCAATCAATAATAATCATCCTTCTAACCCCTTTAAAAGGAAAATGCCACTATTTCCCGCCATAAACTAATGATGGTGAGACAAAACACCTAAATTTGCTTAGTTTTGAAGATATCCACAAAAATGGGATATTATATTGAAACTATGAATGAAGGTAATAAAGAAGTTTATATATTACTCTCATAATTATGAAAAAATATTGTTGTGAAAGCTCCTTATTCTCCTTCATATATCATGGCACCATAAAGCCAATTGAGCTTCTCATATGTCAGAATGGAACAAAAAGTTCAATGACCAATATTTACTGCATAACAGCTAGGTCACTCCGGATCTTACGAATCATAGAACAATCATAATGGGTATCCATTAAATAACCGTAAGATTCGCTTCACGAATTTTCAGGACTTGCTCACAAGGCAAGTTAATAGTCAAACCATCATTTAATAAAATCATGTCTCGACCACTACGCTTTTTTTTTATGTAAATAATACTGCACATATGTGACCTATTCATCCACTATGGATTTTTTCATTATTTTATGGTCCTACTGGGACATGCCTCCATTGATGGTCACAGATGTCTTCTTTCCACAAGAAATGTTGTTTTGTTAGGTCACGCACAAATGATCAAAATTAAGAGGCACAATCTGATTATCCAATCAAGACAAGACTTGATAATGCCGGGGTGAAGTTACTTCACGAACTCTCAAATGACTATCAGGCGCCACCGATAAATATTTGGCACCATGTTGCTCATGTTCATACCAAAATGGTTTAGCAGAAGCCTGAGTAAACGTCTTCACCAATAGCTGCACTAAAGACTGATGAAGACCAATTACCAACATCTACCTAGGTACATGCTATTATGCATGCTGCGTATACACAAGAATTGCATCAACATCTTACCATGAGTACTCCCCTTCACAACTTATACAGGGTAAACAACCAAATATTTCCCACTTACTTAGTTTTCTTTTTGGTTGTGCACCATGTACCAACCGCACTTCACAATGTATCAAAATGGGATGAGATTTATGTGTTTTGATTCTCTCTATCATAAGATATCTTCAACCTTAACAAGAGATATGAAGTACAATCCACTACATTGTCATTTTAATGAGTGTTTTTCCTCCATTAGGGGAGAAAAGTCAGTTCCAAAATAACGATGAGAAATTACTTGTAATTCATCTATAATGTCTCATTTTGATCCTTGTACAAATCAATGTGAACTGAAAGTTCAAAGGATCATTCATTTGCAAAAAATTGCAAATCAATTACTAGATGCTTTTATTGATACAAAGAAAGTGACAAAGTCACATATCCCGGCTGCAAATGCTCTAGCATGGATTAATGTCCATGAAGGACAATTAGCAAATGAGTCTAAAATACACTTGAAGCATGAGAGACCTATTTGCTTAAAATATATAACTCCCAGAAAGAGGAGAAGACAAATGAGAATCGAGACCTCAAGTATGCATAATGATAAAACAAAAGGCCCATGTAGAGGCATTTGATAAACAAAAGGCCCCTGTAAAGGTATTTGGTGAACAAGAGGCCCTTGTAGAGACATATATTGAACAAAAGACCCCTGAAGAGGTTCGAAATAAAGAATTAACCCTTGAAGAGGCACATGTACCTGAAAATTATGAGATCTCAATAAATTATGTGCACGATAGAGAAAAATGAGATCGAAATAAAGTTATTATCAATAATATTTTTGTTTTCCAAATAGCCTTAGACATCATAAGAAATGATGAGGATCCCGAACCACAAAATGTGGAAGAATGTTGAAATAGAAATGATTGGAAAAAATGGAAAAAAGCTATGCATGCAGAATTAAACTAGTTAATGAAACAAGACGTTTTTGAACCCAGATCCAAAACACCTAAAGGTAAAGCCTACAAGGCAAATGAGTATATGCAATAAAAGCGTTAATGAAAATAATGAGATTATAAAATATAAAGCGTGATTAGTAGCACAAGGTTTCTCGCAGAGACCTGGTATTGACTATGAGGAAACATATTCTCCTATCATGGACGAAATCACTTTCGGCTTTCTAATAAGCTTGGCAGTCTCTAAAGGACTAGATATGCTTCTCATGGATGTCATCCCAGCTTATCTATATGGATTCATAGATAATGACATATATATGAAAATCCCTGAAGGATTTAAATCGGCTTTAAGCAAATAATACAAAGCCTCTGCCTCAATCAAATTACAACAATTTCTATATGGATCACAACTAACGCATGGTACAATTGCCTCAACGAGTATTTATTGAAAGAAGGGTATGCAAATAACCCTATATGCCCATGCATTTGTATTAAGAAATCATAAACTCGGATTGTAATCAAGTAAGCGTATGTTGATGATCTAAATCTTATTGACTTCAATAAACTCATAAGAACAACAAAATATTTGAAAAAGGAATTTGAAATGAGATCTGGGAAAACAAAATTTCGTCTCAACAAGTAGACGAGCATTTCCAATCGAGTTTTTTTAGTTTATCAATCTAAGATATACTAAGAAAATTTTAAAATGTTTTTATATGGATAAAGCACACCCTTTAAGTTCGTCAATGATTGTTTGTTCACTTGAAGTGAAAAAAGACGCATTTCATCATTGTGAAAAGGGTGAAGACTTACTTGGTCTTGAAGTACCATATCTTGCACTATCGGGTGCACTTATGTATCTTGCTAACTGTATTTGCCTAGATGTTGCTTTTTTCTTTCTATCAACTTATTACCAGGTATAGTTTCGCCTCCAACCTAAAAGACATCGAATGGGTATCAAGCATATTTTGCGCTACCTCCAAGGAACAACTGATATGAGTCTATTTTACTCAAATGAATCAAAGTGGTAATTGTTTGGATATGCTAATGCAGGAAACATTTCAGATCCACATAAGGCTAGATCGCAAACAAGGTATGTGTTTAATTGTAATGGAACTGCTATCTCATGGAGATCCTTTAAGCAAACAATGGTGGCCACATCATCAAATCGTTAAGAGATTATAACAATTCACGAAGCAAGTCGTGAATGCATATGGCTAAGATCGATGATTCAACATATCCAAGAATCATGTGAACTCCCCTCTATCAAAGACAACCTGACAACATTATATAAAGATACGCCAGACAAAAATGCGACAAAATCAAAGGAGGTTATGTCAAAAGATATATAACTAAACACATTTCTCCAAAGTTCTTTTATACACATGAACTCCAAAAGAGTGGTGAAATTGATGTTCAACAAACATGCTCAAGTGATAATTTAGTAGACTTATTCACTGTCATTGTCAAGCTCAACATCCAAGAAGCTATCATGGAGATTGGAATGCGTCAACTAAAGATATCGACATATGTAGAGTGCATGCTTATGACAAGATGTTAGTGTACGCACTCTTTTTTCCCTTGTCTACTTTTGTCCCACTGGTTTTACCGACATGTTTTTAACGAGGCAGTCTTAACCGCATCAAAGCAATCAAACAACATCATATGAATATCAGACTTTTTTTCCTTCGCTAGGTTTTATTTCATTGAGTTTTACTAATGGGTTTTAAATTTGCATATTCTTAATTATGTCATTCAAGGGATAGTAAGAGTAAATTGAAGCATTTATATGGATGATGAATAACCACGCACATTCATGAAATTACACTTACATTCATCTCTATATAAATGAACTCATTAACTCCTCGCTTATGGAACTTCATAACTCACCATTAAGGTGAGAATTTGAACCATCTTTGTAAGCCTATAAAAAAGGTCTTCACCATCCTTTATAAAGGTATCCTAAGAAAGAAAGACTTTTCTAATTCATCTTTCTCTATTTCTCTTTCTCTTTCCATACTTATTATTTTCATATACAAGATAATATATTTATCTTAATATCACATTCTATAATACTTTCACAACACTTTTATAGTATTTGAAATCAATAATTTTTATCCTTCTCACGGAAACACGTTAGATGCTATTGACACGACGTTTTTTATTTATAAAAAAATACATGTCACACTTACTTAAGGACACATTAGCAACATGGCGATATTATCGCCTAAATTAACCTCAAAAGGATTCAACTTAAATAAATTTAGCTTTTCTCTCATAATAGCTAACAGAGAGTCCTTAACTACTACTGACATGACACTATATAAAAAAAAAAATTTATAAGTCGCACTTACTTACGGGCACTTGGAAGCAATGACATGCAATTAAGTGATTGATTTTATTTTTATAACAAATTAGTTATGATTAGTGGACTATAATCTAATATATGTGTATTTTTTTACTATGTTGATTTTCAAAATATTTTAAAAAGTGAAAGAAAATATGTTAGCGTATGCCCAAAGTCCCAATCCCACATCGGATTTGTTGAGATTCGTGCAATAATGGTGATAAAATTGGAGTAAAGAAAAAAACGAATAAAACATAGCGCATTTTATATGGTTTGACAATGTTCTTATATTAACAGTGAATAACGACTCAAACTTTAACTACCCATATTGATATAATGTTGTCCACATCAGCCTAAACCCTTTTTTTTTTTTTTTTTTTTACTTTCCCAAAAGGTCTCATACCAATTAAATGTTATTTATATTTATATACTCATAAGTTTTCTCATTCCAATCTAATGTAGGATTGAGACTTTAAGCGCACACACTCAACAATCCTCCCCTGGAACAAAGTTCCATCAAATCTCCTCTTAAACCAAGATTTTTCCTTCTCTTCATCAAGCATTGGGCTGGCGTCTTACATGAAACACCATCTACTAGGGCTAAAGGTTTACCTTACATCGGTCACGTGTTTGATCCACGCTCACTGCACCACTTGTTGGGAAACCCCATTGACCATTCCGTATCCACATTGATATGATGTTATTACCTTTAGGTCTAAGCCCTCGTGGTTTTGTTTTTTGGGTTTTTTTTTGTTTTTTCTCCAAAATGTCTCATACTAATTAGATTTTATCTATGTTTATATACTCATAAGTCTTTACATTCATAACCGATGTGAAACATTGTGAAACTATGGGTGCATACCCAATAATCCTCCCATCGAACAAAGTTCTATCGAACCTCCCCTCAAACCAGGATTTTTCATATCTTTATTGCGTTTGGACACACACCTTACATGAAGCACCACCTACAAGGGTTCGGGGCTCACCACATCGTCAAATGTTTGACCTACGCTCACCGCACCACTTAGGAAACCCCATTGACCATTCCTTATCCACATTTGTATGATATTGTTCTCACCTAAGCCCTCGTAGTTTTGTTTTTGGGGTTTTCCCCCAAAATGCCTCATACCAATAAGATATTTGTCTATGCTTATATACTCATAAACATTTTTATTCATAATCGATATGGGACATTGTGTGACTTTGGGTGCACACTCAACAAAATGTTTTTCTAATACTTAGTTTCACAAAGGAAAAAATAGAATTTATTTAATAGTTTGTATGTTTTCAAAATGTTTAATAATCAGGTAGATAAATAAATAAAATGACTTAAAAGAAGTGTATAAATAAAAAAATTCGAGCATAAATATGTGTTTTATTTTTATTTTATTTCCTCAACCAACATCGACTTCATCGAATAATTTGGTTTGTTTAGTACATTACTCCTTTTCTCTTAGGCCACCATGTTTATTTCCCAAAAGAATCATAAGAAATAAATTTTTAAAAAATTGTTTAGTTTTACGATAAAAAATTAATGCTATCAAAAAAGTGCAAAAACTATAGGTTTTAAATACTACAAGAGTAACAATGATAAATATAAAAAAGTTATATTGATCTATAACATTGCAATCAAATACAAGTTACAATTACCCCATACAAGTTTTCATATTTTGAAAGTTTTGCATAGTCATTTTATTATCAGTGTTATCAAATATATATTTTTTTCTACATACACAAATAAGTGGTGATCTCTCATCCGATTTTGTGTCGATTTTTTATAATTTTCATAGCATAAAATGTCATCCCTACAGTTGTAGTGTTAACAAATATGATCAAAGTCAATGTAACAAACAAATAAACATGTGGGATACTAAAACATGGTTAACAATTGTATTGACTTGACGAATTGGTTGTTTTGCCATATTTACTTCCTGTAATTTGGAACCATTTACCTTAATAATCTTTGCGTTATGATTGAAATTTCTGATATATCGGTCGATATATCGGCCATATATCGATATCGGGCTCCACCAAACGATTGGAGCACAGAAATCGCTACGTGAAAAAAATCGTGAAAATTCAAATATCTGGCGATATTTCGCCGATATATCTATCTAATCGAAATTTCACGAAATTTAGTATAACACACGCCACTGACTCCGATTTCGCTTTCCAAAATACCCGGTATATATCTAAGAAAATATTCCAGATATATCTAACATCAGAAAATACTCCGAGATATATCGATATATTTCCGGAATATATCAAATGCATTTCATATTTGCACCAAAATTAAATCTAACTATAATTAAATTACAAATATATTTGACCATCCAACTAAGTTATTTTGACTCAAAAAAAAATCTATAAATACCTTCTAAAATCATTCAATTTGATCAAATTCCTCTCTACCAATATCCAATCTTTCATTTCACTCCAAAAAATTTCAGGATATCTCTCTTAAATAACTATATATTAGTTTAATATTTTAAATTAGTTAATTTAGTACACATAATAAATTAACATTTCATGTTCGTTAATTTCTTTTTGCAGGCACAAAAAAAAAACATATTATATGAAGGCATAATATCATATATATTATAAATTTATAGTATTATATGAAGTTTTCATATTTTAAATTAGTTTAATTTAGTAATAATATATTAATAAATTAAATTTTCATGTTAGTTAATATTCAAACGAAGATGTACGAACCCTGAATTTCTATCCATAGAGAAGTTAGATACAAGTCAAGACATTTATTCATGACATGTTCAGATCTGCAAATCAATATTATTAATTTAACACCACGCTCTTTGCATTTAATATCAGTTTTACCGAAATTCGACTATCCATCAAATGTCGCACCGAGTCACATCAATCTTCATTTTGAGATTTTAAAAACTCATTGCAATGTATATATTTGATTATTAATGTCATTTTTACACATTTAAAAAAAGTATTTCTATGAATTTCAAAGTATTTTTGTTAATTTTCGATATATCGATATTCATAAAAAAATATCCACCGATATATCCGATATATCCATAAAATGCAAGTACCGATATATCCATCGAAACCGATATTTCCAACCTTGATCTCAGGTACTTCAATCACAAATAAGAGCATGTTAATTGTTATGTTCAGTGACACAATAAAGAAATACGAAATAAAGGAAAAATACGAGATTTATGTGGAAACCTTTTTAGGAAAAATCGCAAATAGAGGAAAAAAGCTTCACTATCAATTTGAGATTAAAAAGTACAAATTTATCAGGAATAAACCCTAGTATGTTAATTTGAAGAAAATACCCGATCGGAAATGTCCATACCGTGAGGAGCAAGCCCCTCTACTGCCACAATAGATCTCTAATTTTTTTTTTCACAAAAGTCATACTATAGGCATTCGGATCGAAAATAAGCCTAAAACCAAATTCGGGTCATAAATCAACATTAATAAATATGAGTAAAGTACCATAATTTGAATCCCAATGCGTATCACAAGCCCATTTTAAAGTGGTTTAACCACTATCCACTAAAAAGCTTATCATAATCAAGAGATTCAATAGTCATCATAACTTGCTTATCATGAAGGATATCATGACGTTTGGATGAAACCTCAACAACATTAACCATATTAGTAACTATACTTAATAGATAAGCAATTTGAATTTAAATTTCTATCACAACCACAAGAGTTGATGACAAAACAATGAACTTAAAAGACACATTTATTATTTTTCATAATAAGTGTCTTAAGATAATTTAACTTCCTTTGCATATTAATTGCCACATCGTAACCTTGTCCATGAAGCCTAAACATACTTAATCTATGTCTAAAAAATAAACCACCATTAGTTTTCTTAAGTGCAAAAGCAATGGTAATTTGAAAAATGCTTAATCACATGCCAATTTTTATCCATATATCGTAATACAATAACCATTGTTCATTTTCAGAGATCATGAGATTACAAACAATGAAGGAAGGTATTTCAATGATAATATAATTTTACACACAATGCAATTGTTCAATAATAATTTAGATGTTATTCTTCTACATTTTTCTTATGAGCATTTAAAGTAACTATTTTAATGTCCTCATTGTGATAAAACAAAACTCAGAACCTCGAAAGTTTTCTTGGTTGCTAAAATTTTCATATTCTTTTTTTTTTTGAAAACTAATCACTTTTTAATATAATGTAATAAATCGATTCCATTGAGACTTGAACCCCTTCCTTCCCCATGTTCATCCTCTAAATGTCAGAATGCTTCCGACTAACCAAGCTATTTATTAATCCAATTCTCATATTCTTCGCACTAATGAAATGCAAAGTTTCGCTTTAAAAAGAAGTCTAATTTTGAAAGCCATGTGTACGGTGACACATCTTTTTGTGGGCCTACAAGCACCATTATCAAGACTTATAAAACGTGTTTAAACTTGCTTAGAAACGTTATCAGTTACCAAATATTCATCTCTATGGGCCGGGCTGAGTACATGGATTGGGCCATAGCAGTGACACTACTTTTGGTGGATGAGAGTATTATGGGATAGCCCATACCAAGCTTGATGGGCCTATTTGATCTGGTAGAACAAACTATGTCGTATTATTTTAATCTAGCCCAGCAAGAATCTAACTAACATTTTCCCCATCAGCCAAAACTTTTTTTTGAGAAAAATATCAGCCCAAACTTATTTATTGGAATACTATTATAGTATAGGGGTAACGGTTTACGAGGGACAAAGCAAAAAAAAAAAATCACAAATCCTACCCCTTATCTTAAAACCCAAAAAGGAAGAAATTTTTTACATCATTTTGACAAATTTATCCTTCTAACCATCATACAAATCTAGACTTAATTCATTTCAAGTTTATTCAAATAAAACTTAACGATGGTAAAGTCTAAACTAAATAACCATCAGACATGCTACAAACCTGCACTTAACCCCATGTCATTCAACATAACTTCACGACTAAGAGTCCAATACGATAAGTTACATGTAAATCAATTTAACACCTTCAAGTTTGTTCAAATGCTAACTTAATGTACTAAGTAAGTTCCCATACGTATAAAAAGTGCATATATTTACAATATTTTTTCGTTTAACTTATTAAGGGTAATTTTGTCTAAAGTGGAGAGATATTTTTAAGGTTATAGTGCTAAGAGGTTACCTTACAACTAACTTTGCTTTATCCCCTTTAAACCAATTCCTTTATAGTATACTATCTCACAAACCATAATCGTTTCGAAACAATTACTAAGGCCCTTTTTGGTTGAGTTAATTAGAGGAGCAATTAGAGTTGATGGCCGATTCACCCCAATCAGCCTCTTGTAAAGTGCTTTGAGCAAAGATACTTTAATCTTTCGTGATGTATGATTATGACTAATCAAGACTGGTGAGAAAACTACAACTCGTAGTTTTTCCTGAAACTCATATAAAAAAAAATTACATTTTCTATTTTTATCATATTTTTATAAACTATTTATATTATCTAATTACTATAATTTGAGATAATATTTTTATTTAATAATTTTATCTTTTTTTTTTAAAATTGGAAATTTAATCCTTAATTATTGTACATAAAGATAAATATTTTAAATTAAAATTTGTCTAATTTATTTGTATACACATAATTATTTAAATTATCTTAATTTATTTGCAGATAATTATTCGATTCAGAATTTTATTTTTTAATTTGAAATTAATTTTTAATTTAATTTTTAGTTATTTAATATGATAAAATCGAACTCAAAATAAACTTACTTCAAAATAAAATTTGTATGACATGATTTATAAATATATAGACATAGAAACAAAAAGAAATAAAAAAAGTAGATCAAAAACTTAAATATTAAAATTAACTTTATCTATCATAAATTATATATTTAATAAACTGTACTTAGCTTAATGACATGATTCTTAATCTATAACCTCTTACTAAAAAAATAAAAAAAAAATGTTAGAGACAAGGTTAGAGTTTTTATTGTACATTAGTTTTTATTAATATTTTGATATAATTAAAATATAGGGAAACCGAAATCAAATAAAATGTGAACAAAGTCTGGAGTTATAGATAGGAAAATAAATATTATTTTGACCTATGTAGGGTGTGGTCTACATTATTTTTTTGCAATAAAATTCGAGAATCTCACTTAGGTTTTTACTTGTGTATTTAAGTGTGCTTTACTTATATATGCATTATTTTTATATATTTATATCATGTTTATATAGGTAAATTTTACCTTAAATAAACTATTTTATCAACAAGAATTTATTATCACCTACCAAAGATTATCTACCCACATTAGCTATCAAATGAACCAAATAGGCATAAAAATTTTTAACAACATTTTCTAAAAGTACCTATTAATAATTTTTTACAATAAAGTTTTTATGCTTTAAAAAAAAAAGTTTTTATATTTCCAAAATCTATTGCCAAAAAATTCCAACCAACATTTTCTAAAAGTACCTATCGATGTTTTTTAAAATAAAAGTTTTATGAGAACCTAAAGTTAAGAGCTCGGGATGACATATAAAAGGAAAGGTCTAGGGTTCAATATCTATGTTTTAGTGAGAACCTAAAATTAACGTCTATGTTTGAAAAAAAAGTTTATAAAGATATAAGAAAATAAATTAATTTAAATAAGATTTAAGTGAGTGCTTATGGATCAATGTAATAATTTACTATAAATTATCAAGTATATTAAGTATATTATACTTTTTTTAAAGTATATTATAAAATAACTGAATTATACAACACAAAGCAAAAATAATTTTAAATAATAAGTATAAAACAAATGTTACTTCTAAAATTATGGATATGTTTGGTTCTTTTTTCAAAATTATTTTATGTTCTAATAAACAAAAAAAAAAAAAGATAATATGTTTGGTTTCCAATTTTTTTTGTTTTGAAAAACATAAAAAATACAGAAAATACTAAATTTAGAGAGTTTTGTTTTCTTTTTGAAACTATTAATTAGAATAGTTTCTTAAAAATACAAAGAACATCATTTTAATCTACTCTAAAAAATGGTTATTGTTTTTAATTTATATTTTTCAATAAAAACTAAAAACATAACATGTTTTTTGTATTTTCTTTTATTATCCTGTTGTTATAACAAAAAGCAAATTTAAAAACCTGTAAACAAATAGGCTTTTTATATTTTTAAAAACAACCCAATGTGCCACCTATATGATTATCTAACCTCTTTCGCCTTAAATATCTTTTTACCATCTCCTTGTTATTTGGTTTTTTTCCTAATTAAAATTTATAAGGATAAATATGTTAATTTAATAATTTATAACAAGTTTTAAGTTGAGCTTATTAAGAATGTCGCACTTGAGTAATAAGCATTTGTTCAATAACTTAATTATAATAACCTAAAAGTAAGCTTAAACTGTGAAGTAATATATATGTATATATTTGATAACCAAATACTTTAAAGCTAAATATAATAAGTTGTTCTATTGAGCTTGAACCTAGATCCTCATCTTTCTACGCCATTGTCTATTTAACCGAATTAAGTAATGATGCTTAAGTAATAAATATAAAAATTCAATGAAGGCTATTGTTTCTTTAAAGGAAAAAAATATATTATTTATTCAAACTTGCAATAGATTAATATTCAATATACAAATAGCTAAAAATCATATATGATGAAACAATATCGAGGTAATAACATAATAAATCATCGAAAAACCTACAAATTTGATAAAATATAAAAATAGTGATTAGAATATCTGTAATTTCAGTTATTCAATATACCGATGACTATAATTTGATATATTCGATTGATTAAATCTATTTTTGTCCTGCTTGAACTTCATGTGATAAAACGCCGCAATGCATCACTTAACAACACTCTTTTCGATAAAATGACAATACAAAAAATAAAATAAAACCTAAATTTTTGGCGCAAAACCACTATTAAGTAAATAAAAGAAATGATTGTGATATGTGTGATTTTTGGTCAAGAATAACAAAAATCACTCTTATTATTTGAAAAATAGGTTACTATAGAAAATATAAGAGAAAACGAGAGAATGACAAATTAGATATGTATAACACAATTTTAAGTTGAGTTTATTACAATTCGCATTTCTAAGTAACAAGCATTTATTCCATAACTTAACTTAAAAGTGTTTAAATTGTTAAGTAAATAAATATTAAATTTCATCAAAGGCTACTTAGTATCTTCTCCATAACACTATAAAATTATCTAGAAGGAAAATTTCCACCAATTGTTTAATCTTTAATGACCTTTTGAGCCTAACAATTAAAGATCATATATAAAATTAAAAATATATTTAAAACTAATCTGTACCATCAACATAACTTTATATGACATAAATTTTCCTTATGAAATTTCTTTTTACAATAATTACAATGGTCAATTACCAACTTTGTTGTAATCATAGTACAAAAGTAACAAGACATTTGTCATCATTATGTAATAAAACAGTAAAACGCGTTTACGTACCAAATTATCATTGGCAAGAAAATAATAAACCGCGTTTATATTTATCTTGTTTACGACATATAATTATAGAAACATGGTTATATAACTTATATTCATAATGCTTTCCAAAAAAATAAAAATAAAATCTTATATTCATTAATTCTAATGGCCCACACGTTTAAAGAGTACTTTATAATAGTGATGATAAATAATATATATATATATATATATATATATATATATATATATATATATATATATATATATTGTCCACAATCATCATCATTTCGATTATATTATCAGTTACTCAGATATATATCAAGCTACTACCATCAACTAACTAAATAGGCCTAAAACATTTTAACAATATTTTCTAAAAGTACTTATTAATGTTTTTTACAATAAATTTTTTATTATGTTAAAAAAAAGTTTTTATATTTCCAAAATCTATTGCTAAAAAATTTCGACCAATATTTTCTAAAAGTACTTATTAGTGCTCTAAAAAGCGCTCCATGCTTAGGGAATGGGCCTAGCTGCTGGCATCCACAGGGGCGGCAAAAAGCCTCAATGGGGAACCCGACTCCATAACAATGTCCCTGACCCTGCAAGCCTGGGGCCTGTGGCCTAAAACTAAGCCTAGCACGGACCGACCTGATCAGGGAAATCCGTTGATCTCCTGATGAGTCGTAAGAAAGGAAAACACTCTATATTCATGATCCCAGATCCATTAAGCGAAGTTAGCGATCCCCATGATTACTTAATTTTCTAATTATCCTTCAAATATTTACCATGATGAAGAAAAGATCCCACCCCAATGGGGAGGACAATCGATCACCATCCAATAAGAAAAGTCACCATGATCATCCAATTATAAATATCGAAAGACTTCACCAACAAAAGGTACGCAATATAACGCCTATCATCAGCTGGAATTCTTTCCCCTTTCAAGAAGAAAGAAACTAATCTTGCAGATTTCGAGAGCCTACAGCACACCGTTTCTGATCATCCTTTCAATGTAGGTCGAGAGTTACACGACGACCCAGAAATTCCCAAATGCATTCGCCTAACAACTCTTATAGGCTCCAGCCTAGTATCGATAGAAAAGGAACCATTAGCTCAAGGCCGTTCAGGAACAATTGCTTCTTTACAAATCAATTGATTTCGCTGATCGATGGTATCGACTTGAACATGAGTAGAGTCACGCCAACCCTTCCGAGGACGTAAGACCACCGTGACGACGCCGACAAAATGGCAACTGTGAGACGTTTCCCCGAGCTCTCCACGCCGCTAACAACTAGAGCAGGCTTCTCCGGCCTTGTCAATCGCTTTGTCGAGGAGCTGGCGAACTCAATAGACAGGTGCAGCGACCACAAGGTGGACAACAAGCCTAGGAGGCCGCAATACCACACCACAGGAAGAACAACAACACCTAGGCGCCCCTCGAGATGATGACGGAAGAGGAGAAAATAGTCGGACCAGAGGGCATGATCCCAACTTACCCCCCGAAAATGATCAAAACGAAGGAACGCTTGACAGGGACGATGGAGGTGAAGGGCCGACCCCACATCAGAGGGGAAAAGAGGAACGATCCTGGGAGCAGCGGTTCCAAGATATCCAATAGGAGCTCAGCCACATGAAAGAGGCGGTAAGAGTTCGAGCCCCGATTTCCATATGGACGCCTAGTCAAGTAACAAACAAATCATCGCTTTACAGCCTCGAGGTGTCAGACTCCCTCTCTCAATGAAGTTCAAAATGTTGCAGATCGAAGATTTCGATGGAATGAAGGACCCCGTAGACCACCTCAACACCTACAAGAACCAGATGGAGCTCCATGGATACCAAGCATTCCTGAGATGCGAGAGCCTTGCCATTACCTTAAAGGCCTCATTGCATGGTTCAATGTGCTCACACCTCGCCTCGCCCCTCAAGGAACTCTCCATTGCTTTCGTGTCCCACTTCATCGAAGCCCGGATGTACCGGAAGTCGAGCTACCACCTGCTGACCGTAAAACAAGGCCCACAAGAAAACCTAAGGTCCTACGTCCAGAGGTTCAACTCGGAGTCACTAAGGGTGGACATCCCGGATGAAAAATTCGCAATCACCGCCTTTATAGCCGGGCTAGGCATACAATCTAAAGACCTGATGTTCTCCGTCTCGAAGAACCCTCAAGCAAGCATGGCCGAGGTTCTTGACAAAGCCAAAAAGTGCATCAATGGTGAGGAGGCCCTTATGTCTAAGCAGGGAAGCTCTTCCACGCGAAAGGAGAAAAGCAAGGGTGAGAAAAAACGAGACCGAAGCCCCAGAAGACGAAGAGACATAGACAGATCCCCATTGAGGGGCAGGGAAGACAAAGATCGATCTCCGAAGATACTAGGTAACGTCAAGGACCGGTCTGTCCACCCGCAACTCGAGCCGTACCGCGCATCCACCCCACGCCCACCCCTCGATCACTCGCATCTCGAAGTCCTATATGAGATACAACATGAGAAGCTTTAAGATGGCCATCTCAAATGAAGACGGACCTAGCAAAAAGAGACACACCAAGCATTGCGACTTCCATGCAGATCACCGACACCTGGACAGATGATTGTATTCACTGAAAAAGAAATCGACCATGATTCGACGTGGACATCTCCGCCATTACATGGCTCCCGAAGATCAGAATTCCGCACCTCCCTACCACTCGCCACGACCCGTCAAAGACGTTTGAATCCCTTTGTGGAGAGATCAATGTCATTCGAGGTTCGCCGGCTGCGGGGAGTCCAAATACATCCGTGAAGGCCCACTTCACGCAACTTCGCATCGTGGAGACACCAGCTGCGCAGGTCGTATCCAAGCTCCCCTTGGCCGATACATTTACAACCTTCCGATGCCGACCGAAGGTTGCTAACACCCCATGATGATCCTACAGGCTGAAGGGCCAGCTATGGCTAATAAACAAATTACGTGGTCCTAATCGATAATGTGGAGCTCGACCGACATCATCTTCACGTCAAGACTACAAACGGGCATTGGAAGAGAGAGCCGAACCTGTGAACGCCACTTAAGGATTCTCTGGAGAGAGAGTACTGCCCTTGGGGTTAATACAACTAGTGCTCACTTTAGGAGACCCCCCTCTGCCAGGCAACAACGACGACAAAATTCCTCATCGTGGATGCTCATCGGCGTACAACATGTTACTGGGTAGGCCTTCTCTCAATGCCATAAGGGACATCCCCTCCGCATATCATATGGTCGTCAAATTTCCTATAGAAAATGGGGTAGGAAAGGCCCGGGGAGACCAGCGGATAGCCCGGGAGTGCTACTTAGCGTTAATGAAACATAAAGTAGTTGACAGCGCCCACGCGAATGAGCTCGATATGAGAGACGAACTGGACACCCGACCAACACCCTCGGAAGAGCTGGAACCAATGCAACTTGACGACTAGCCGGAACACCTCGCCTACATCGGATCCAAGCTCGTCGAGGACGTCAGAGACCCCTTCATCCACTTTTTAAAATAGAATGTGGAAGTATTCACTTTGAAGCAAGAAGACATGGGAGGAATTGACTCAAAGAATATCACCCACAAAACTAAATGTCGCCCTCCTTCAAACCCGTCAAACATGTTAAGAAGTCACGGAGATAAAGCGATTAATGAAGAGGTCAACAAACTCCTCCAAGCCCGAGCTATCCGGGAAGTAGATTACCCCGACTGGCTGGCTAACGTGGTTCTCTTCAAAAA
Organism: Tetrastigma voinierianum; assembly: GCA_016808115.1. Lineage (NCBI taxonomy): Eukaryota > Viridiplantae > Streptophyta > Magnoliopsida > Vitales > Vitaceae > Tetrastigma > Tetrastigma voinierianum. The sequence goes on along the minus strand of JAEQBH010009539.1, from coordinate 72,997 downwards.
GGGAAATGGCAAATGGCTACGGTATTGACTTTGTCGACGCCAATCGAGCCAGCTCGGAAAACACGCTTCCCTCACTGATCGACTTTATAGTAGATGCCACCTCAGGCCACGAGCTCCTTAGCTTCATGGACGCTTTCTCAAGCTACAACCGATCGATGGATCCTGGGGCCACCAGAGAAGACCTCCTCTCGTGACCTGATAGGACGTATTGCTATCAGTGATGCCTCAATAAGAACGCAGGAGCCACTTATCGAGGTTAGTAAACAAGATAACTTAAATGTATTGGCACATCCATGGAGGTGTGTATAGACGACATGCTAGTGAAGTTAACCAAGGCAGGGCTCCACGTCCACCATCTGGCCGAGGCGTTCCAGGTCCTGAAGGACTACAGGATGAAGTTAAACCCAACCAAGCGCAAGCTGAGTCTCTCGCAGGGAAGTTCTCGCTCTCATAGTCAAATGCCCGTGGAATAGAGGCCAATCCATTAAAATAAGAGCCTGGCCTGAACATGCGACCGCCCCTCAACACTAAAAAGTTCCGTCGAACTGAGAATAGCCGCGGGCTGAGTCGCTTTTACGCCCGCATCAAGTGACAAGTGTCAACCCTTCTTTCAAATTCTGAAGAAGGCCTTCTAATGGGATGCCTACTGTGAGGAGGTGTTTACAAGATCGAAACCTACTTGAGCTCCCCCTATTCGTGTTTTTCCTCCCTCCGAGAAAGAACTCCCTTTACACTCTACTAGCCATTCCGATTTTCTCGACTAGTGCCGCCCGGTCTATAGGATTAACACAATAACTACGATTATCGCAAATCCGAGCTCCGAGATGAGAAAGGCACCCGAAGATGGAAAATAGTTCTACCATTGGTGACCACCGCCATGATTCCCCCGATCGTGACTTCCAAGCCCACACTATTGAAATTCCAATGCAGCACCCACAAAGAAGATGTCATACCAAACCGTAAACCTCTCGAAGACTAGTAAAATTCGCCATAGAGCCGGGAAGCGAGTTCATATTAGGTACAAGCCAAGAATACGATCAAAGGGCAAATTTTAGCAGCATTTATCATGGAATTCACCTTGCGTAGTCCATCAAACCGCTGACTTGCATCCAACCTCTCCTTCTGGAGGTCATCCAGATACGGCCGCCAATGCCCACTAAGTGAGTAGCTCGATTCGACCCCTAGATGGGATCAGACGGGAATATGCCCTAAGATTTGGACTTAGGCCTAAACAACGAAGTCGACAGAAGCAGCCATTGCTAGACTAAACCCGCCTAATTAATGGGAGGCCGATCAACTGAGGTACGCAACGATTCCGCTGGGCGGTGAACAGACAGAGGACGACATGAAGATAAAAGAGAAAAGATGATCCGTTATCTCAAAAAGGTACGCGAGTTGCTCAAAAAATTCGTATGGGTCCATATCAAACACATCCCAAGGGCGGAGAATTCAAGGGCAGACACCTTAGCTAAGCTAGCAACAACGCCGCAAGAAGATTTGGACAGACGGGTCTGCCAGCACTGGCTAACCTTCAATAGACAAATAATTAACGACGCAGGCCTCTCAATAATGACCGCGCCGAAATGGATGGATCCATTTGGGGACTACTTCTATTGAATGGGATATCGCTAAGCATCCTGGCGAAGTATCTAAACTAAGAGCAAGGCTCAAGAAGGCTTGCTTCTTTTATGGACCTTATAAATGGGGTTTTTCCGCGACCCCTCCTCAAATGCATAGGGAGTAGGAAGATGCCAACTACGCATTGGAGAGGTATACAGCATCTGGCAAACCACGAGCCTCTGCCTGGGCAGGAAAACCCAAGGCGTATTAATCGCCCACGATGCTCAAAGACTGGCAGAACTAGTCGTAAAGTGTAGAACCCGCCAAGAGCATGCTAAGATCTCTCATTTCAAATGGTGCCACCTGACCTCGATTATATGGCCTTTTCAAAGAAGCGGTTTGGACATACTGCCCCGCTCATCGAAAGGGTTAGGTGCAAGTTCTCTTATCAGAGAGTTGACTACTTCACTAAATGGGTTGAGGCCAAGCCATTAGCGACAATCACCGAGCAAAAGGTGCTCAACTTTGTTTGGCGGTCCATAATCTGTTCGGAATCCCAAAAGCACTGATATTAAATAATGGAAAACAATTCGACAACCGGAGATTCAAAAGCTTCTGCGCCGAGCTTAGAGTCAAGAATTACTATTGCCCTCAAATTTCATCCGCAGCCTAACTTACGCGTAAGTCACTATAAGGACTCTCACAAAGATCAAGACTAAGTCGAAGACCATAAGGAAATTAAGGAAATGGGTGGAATACTCTGCAGGCAATTTATGTTATACATAACTACACGAAGTCCTAGAATCAGAAACCCACTCGCCTTGGCATTTGGCACCGAGGCGTGAGTCCCTTGCTGTGGTCTGGGCCTGAGCACTCAGGTCGAGTTCACGAGTACCGAGCGCAACGAGGAGAATTTTTCTCCTGAACCTCGATCTCCTGGAAGAGAAGCGTGAGCAAGCTCTGAAGTGCGCCGAGGACTACCAACGAAAAACAACAAGGTACTATGATCGAAAGGTTAGGCCTAATAGTTTCAAGCCCGACGACCTAGTACTCAAGAAACTCCCGCAAGGGCGGAAGATCTCTACTCATTGAAATCGAGACCCAATCGGGAAGGACCATATCGCGATCACGTAATCCGTCCTCGTCAACTATGTGCTCCAAATAGAGGAGGGAAAACCTTACAAAGACTGAATGCCGGAAATCTCAAGCGATTTTACCCTAAATTCCAATTGTACTTATTAATAAACACAACAGCTTACTCGCCAAATAATAATTTTCGCCATTCGGGTCTACTAACTTTCGTAGTAAAGAAAAGCCGTGAGGCTTGTTAGTCGAAACCTAATAGACTCAAAAGGGCCCGGGGAGGATACAAAAAAAAAAAGAAACATTAGACAAGTACACACGTTTTCCAAAAGATCGTACTTTATTAGCTTGTTCTTAAAAATTACACCGCAAAGTAGTTCTCATGATCTCAAAATTACAATCAACAAAGCAAGCCTTTCATCTCGAAAAATTACACCTGCAAACAACTGGGCCAAGGCAAAACCACAAGAAAGAGAAAAAGAAAGTAAGGAGAAGGAGAAAAGAGGAGGAGAGGATAGTAGAATAATTGAGCTCACATTCAAAGCATCGCCGCCTCCACGACCGACCCAACCATCAAATATGTGGCTAGGAACAACGCAACTCCCATAACTAGCGGGACTAGGGAACAACGCAACCCCAACAAATGGCAAAACAACGAAACCTAGTGTCGGCCTACAACAACCAAATGCACTCGCAGTGATCAAACCCTGCTTCATCATGTACGAACTCCGATAATCGCTGAAAGAAGAAAGAATTCGAGGAGAGAAAACAAACCATCGAAGAAAGGCTATTATTTATAAAGAAGCCTGGATGCTTGGGTAAGCCACGCAGTCTGTTCTGATTCTCTAGAGACCGGCATTTAAACCACACACACTTTCCCAAGAGAAGGAGGCAAAGGAGCCCAGACTGGGAGACCAAAGAGCTTTAAGTGAATAGGGCAAAAGAGCCACGTAGCTCAATCCACAAGAGGCACGGAGCTCGAGCTTCGAAGGAACCATGTAGCTCAACACAAAGGAGACATCTGAGCGGAGCTCTGAAGGAACCATGTAGCCCACGAACAGGAGACACGCGAGGCCCGTACTTCCAAGGAACCACATGCAGTCACCATAAGAGACACAGAGCTTGGGCTTCGAAGGAACCATGTAACCTAGTCCATAGGAGACACGGAGCTCGGACTTCCAAGGAACCATGTAGCTTAGTCCATAGGAGACACAGCTCTAAGTCAAGGAACCATGTAGCCTACCCACAGGAGACATGGAGCTCGCATCACGAACCACAGCCTTACCGAGCCTCAAAGCTCGGATATTAAAGATCCACATAGCTCAGTTCAGGAGCCCAGGAGCTCAGATACTGAAGAGCCACGAAGCTAAGCAAAAGAGCCACGTAGCTTAGTCCATAGGAGGCACGGAGCTCTAAGCCAAAGGAGCCATGTAGCTTCACCCGGAGCCCTAGAGCTCATATTAAAGAGCTGGCAAATGGGCCAAGAGCCCAGAGCTTAGATAATCGAAGAGCCACGGCTCGCAAAGAGCCATGTAGCCTGGGCCAGAGCGAGCTCGGGATATCAAGAGACACGGCTCGGGACTTCGAAAGAACCCGTGCAATCCCTAGCCATCAGCGGTCATGCTGTCCCACTCTGCAAGAATCATAGAGTTCAATCCATTCTGGGTTACAAAAAAAAAAAGAAACAACTCAGAGTATGAATATGCTAATCAATCGCGAATAAAGGTCAAAATCATCATTACAAGGGCCAAAGGCTACCAAATGAAGAAGAATGGCAGAAAAACCCAACATCTAACGCTGGTCGGACAAATTTCGACCTCGATTCGCCGTGAAGAAAAAGGAGCTAGGGGCAGCCGAGGACACCCTAAGGTCATCTTCCCCGTCAGATTCAAATTCCCATCTCGCCCTCGGGCTGAACCTGAAAATCAAACTCGCAAACCCGAAGACCTTAGGCTCTACAAAAGAGAACCAACTAGAGGCCCATAAGGTGCATGCTTCATCCCTCAACTCGGCGATCACCCTTTCTTTATGAGCCACTAAGTCCTGCTGCCTCTGAAGGTCATCACTGAGTCTGGCGACATTCTGGTCGCTCGTGACGCCCTAATCGCGTTTCCTGCCTAGAGACCTCTTGGAAAGCACTGTTCAAGGTCGTGGTCTTGAGACGCAGCCTCGTCCTCTTAACCGCTCAAGCCTTCCTGTCCACTGTTGTCCAAATTTCGACAACCCGTATTCCCGTCGCCTTCAACTCCTTCTCGCGATCCGTTGTACTGTAGCACCGAAATTTCAATTTTTGGAAAGGTAAATCGTAATTTTGGTAAAATTCAAATTTATTCCTCTAGATCTCTGATGGCTAAACGAATTTCACCGTTGAATCATCCAAATTTAGCTAGCATGTCGACTCTCACAACTCGAGACACGCAATTTACACGCTCGAGGCATCTGCTCGCCTGGAAAACGACTTGAGATGTGACAAAAGTCACATATAACATGTACGCATGTTATACAAGTTACATGAGTAGAGAAATGATGGAAATGGACGGCCGAGATAGTGCTATGTCAAACCGGTTATGGATATAATGATCATTATTAAATTTTGGGTAACGTACCAAAAGACAAAATATATAAGTCGTCTCTACCTTTGTAAAAGGAGAGAAAAACGAAAGAGAGAAGAAAATTTACAGAAGGTTGGAGAATTTGTTTTTAGTGAGAGAAAATGTAGCTTCTCTTTTAAATTTCCTAGAATCGACCGTAATTCTTCGTGACAAGAAGGAAAGGTTCTATCGTAGAGCCTAATGCGCTGCTCGCTTTAGGAGTTTTGACAAACTCCCCGAGGTAGGATTTATCCTACTGGGTTTTACACTTTATTTAAGTGTTTTATAATGTTTTTGCTGATCAGGCCTTTAATCCACAAGTGATCATCCCAAAACTCGACCGAATTGGTTGTAATTTTGAAGCCCAAATTAGTACCGTGACTACACGGGCCGGTCACGTTGGATTGTGCTTTGTCAAATAAATCATGTGTTGGTTTGTATGAGGCCGGAAATGGCCGTGAAATTCGGGTTCACAAAGTGAACCGATGATTGGTGAAATTTATGGAGCCCAAATACACAGTCCATGACTGTGTAGGGCTGTTTGGGTGTTTATTTCATAAATTTATGAAATAAATCTTGTGTTGATGGTATGAGGCTGGAAATGACTTGAATTGTGTGGAAAATGTAATGTGATTTGAATCACATCAAGAACCCGAGGGTTTCACTGCCTCGAGAATAGTGTTCACAAAAATAAATTTTTAGAAATAATGTGTTCGGGTCGAGTAATTCAAATCGAATTGCTCGTGTTGGATAATTAGCCTAAGTGAGCTAATTTTTTTGCATAGATTGTGAAATTATAATATGTTTGTGTGATTTAATTATGTGAATATATGCATGATTATATATTTACATGTGTTATGTGGTAATTGAATTGAATTGGCATTATGCATTCCATATGCATCGGGGGCAATCTAGAACAATAGGAGTGAGTGCATGAGGTATTTCAGAGAATGGTTTCTAGGGTTGACTAAAAATAATAATAATTATCTGAGGTAGTCCATAAGGTGGGCCATTATCAATCGTCTGAGTCGGCCCAATTGGATATCTCTGAGGGCAGTCCACTAAATATAACATCGTTTCACCCACTACATATACATCTGAGGGTAGTCCACAAATAAAAACAAATATCTTTGTTGAAAATAATGTTTCACGTGGCTTAGGCAAGTGTGAGTGGAGTTGGCAGGAGACTCTGTGGTATGAGTTGAGCCTGTGCAGTATTCAAGTGTGATCATGCATTTACTTGAATGTGTGTTTTCTTTCTGGAGCATTGTAATATACACTTAGGTGGAGAGTAGCCCATTTAGGGTGATTCCACCATCGAGCATTAGCTCACCCCGTCGAGGGATATCATTTCAAAAGTGTGAGCGATATGAGACGGCTGCCTTGCAGGCCGAGTTGGAGAAGAAAAGCCAAGTCAGGGGTTTTTTGGTTTTATTATGTATACATGTATTAGAATGTTTTTCATTTTAATATATGTTTGTATAAGAGTAATTTCTTAACTCTTGAAACTATTGTGTATAGTTGGGAATTATTAGGATTATATTGGCTCAGGCCCAAGTGGTCGCTTTTTACTCATGGATTGTTATATCGATCATTGGGACAGTTATATACATGTTATGTATCCCGGGAAGAGTTCTCCGTACAAAGAAGACTCGCCGATTGCGGAGAATGTTCGTCACCCGACATTCACGAGTGTTTCATGTCGACGGTAGTTAACCTGACTCCTCGTGAAATGAAAGGCCATACCAGATCGAGCCAGGCATACGAATACCCAGAGCTGTGTTTGGTACCATCACCACTGGGTGGCTCGATGTTCTGGCTTAGGTATGAGATTACCTAGAAGGCACTTAACAAAACTAGACATTGCATGTGTGTTTTCAGGTGCTTTGATGCACATAGTGGAAAATATGCATAACATGGTTTTTATGAAGCCGAGATTGTTTATGTGTGCTTAGCGGAGCAAAGTATTACTTGATGTGTTAGAATATCTTGGAGTGTTACAGTGAGTAAAACTAGAAGAAGTAAATAAGAAATAAATGTTAATAAATTTATTTGGTGTTACTGAGTAAAATCGAAGAAGGAAAATAAGAAATAAATGTTAATAAACTTATTCGGGGTTTTTTGATAATGAAATAAAATTTCTTAATAAATTTTATTTGGTTAGTGTTAGACTAAGAGGTGTTGAGAAATTGTTGGATATGAGGTTTCGTGTTTCCTAGTCGAAAGAAATGAAAAAAAAAATTAATTAAAAAAAAAATCAAATCAAATAAAACTAGACAAATTTTGAAAAAAATTAAATTTCAAAATAAAATTTTCAGGATAAAATTGATTTGACACGTGAATTAATTGTCTCGCATTGCATTTAAATGCGGGGACATAGAATATGAACAATATATTCTGAGTATGAGTAGTGTCTCGGTGCTGTGTTTATGCCTTAGAGATACCGCATTGTATTTAACTTGTCATTTAAACTGTGAGATGGCTAGTCGAGGACGAGGACGAGGATCGCAGGGCGCCCACTGGCACCGGCCGCACCACCGACATTCACTCCAGCCACCAAGATCTGACGTTGTGCTCAGAGGTCAGAGGTATCAGCGCAAAGAGCCTATAGCATAGGCCGTATAGCAGAAGTCGTGGAGGTCCTATAACCTCCAGAGGTTTGGCGCGCATCATCCTCCGACATTCACAGGGAGGAGATCCCCGATGGTGGTACCATTGGTTCATGCGATCGAAGCGGTGTTAGGAGGCCATGGAGATTACCACGACCGGGATCGTGTTAGTTATGCTCCAAATGAGGCGCAGGCCCAAGTATATGGACGTGGCAAGGACCTCTGTGACTTAGAGGCTATGATACGGGGCAGAAGCCGTGAGTCAAGCCTGCGGGTGGGGCATTTTCCAGATATCATGTAGGTACGCGGTTGCTCAGGAGTTCCTAGAGTCAAGCAGGGTGTGACAGATTCGGTGATGGATTATGTGGCTAGGTTCATGAGCTACCGATTGCTGATGATTACGTACACAGATAAGGCCAATGTGCCAGAGATTCAGAATGGACTGGTTATCCATTCCGCCGTGATTGTAGACTTCGCCTACAGGATATGGACTCATGGTCAGGGACACCGACCATACGAGAGATGAGATACTTCGAGCACTCGATGCGAGCTGCTAAAGAGCAAAGAGGAAGGAGAGTCAGTCTTCTTCCAGTTCAGGAAAGAGGCAGAGAGCTTCTAGTTCACGAGGGTTCCAGAGTCGCGGCCATCCGAGCCAGGGACAGATGAGAGTTGCCGGTCAGGCGGGGCAGATGGTGTGCTACCATTGTCAGCAGCCTAGACACATGAGGAGGGATTGCCCCAAAGACAGGATCCTAGAGCCGACAGCGCAGCCTCCCTGGGGCCAAGGGTAGGACAGAGAGGATACAATATATTCTCTACAAAGACTCCGCATGTCAGGAGCGCCTGGCCAGTGAGTAGTGGTCGGTAACGAGCCGAGCGAGCCGAGCTTTGAAATATTTCGGAAGCAGCTTGTTAATTTATGAGTGAGCCTTGAGCCTGCCGAGCTTTCAACGCAGCTAAAATCGCCCAAGCCTGGGCTTGATTTAAAAAAAAAGTTTCGTCTGAGCTCATTAGGCTCGTTTTCCATATGAACGAGCTCGAGCTTAACTCCTCGTAGCTTAAGCCCAACTCCTGCAGCCCATACAAGTTTCATTGTAATCAATCCTCAAGCCTACCCATATACTTTTAACTTTTGTAATCAATCCGATAACAAATACATCACTCATGAAATAATTTTCTATGGGGATTTGTTTACCTGGGCTTGATTTTATAAATTGATGCTAAAGCCATTAAAGCCACCTCCTTCAACATTTGTTTTTCCGGATTACGTAGAATTCCACCACGAAACAAATTGGCAACTCAAAAAATTATGAAATAGAATTAAAACAAGTAGAAATTGCAAGAGCGAAGAAATAAGATACTCGAAAATCATTGAATAAGAAACATGATCGGTTTAATCAATATCTAAATAAAGCAAAATAATATATGAACAAGATCTCGCCAAGCAAACTCATTAGTAAATGTAAACTATTTGGCAATATACACGCATTACGGTTAAGTTGGCCACCACCCTCCTAACTACCAAGTCGCGCATGATTAATTTCAAGACCATACCACCACTCGCCGACCGAGATCCAGACCGGCCTACCATGTCGAACCCGCCGCCCAAATTTTCATATTACGCACCTCGGGATTTGCACTTTGGCTGCTATAATCGTCTGCTCGCGCCCTGTGATGCCATTCCTTGTTTCCTCTTATGAAACCCCACCCCACATAAACCTTGATGTCTTTACCCATACCCACGCCTGGGGACGCTACAAGTTGCGTCCAAGACAAGATCCAGTCGTGGCCCCCAATACCCCCAGATTCAGATTGATCCTAGTTCATCGCCGAATTGATAGTATCAATCGGGTCCATGCATTTGCCCCTCAATGCTACTCAAGATCTGCAGTCCTTGCACTACTAAAATCATCGACCACTCGACCAATTTTTCGGGTTTCCAGAACAAGTAATTTTCGCTGCCCAGAACTCCATTCACGAATTACTTACCAACCAAATTATTTATCTAATTTTCCTTGCCGATAATTATTTCACCGACAAAAATCAATCGTCGGGTAAATTACCGACCATTTCATCGACAAAACCATTTCTCGACTATTTTCTTCCGACCATTTACCGAATCAAAGAATTCGTCGGTAAACGCCCCAAATACCAGAATTACCGACCAAATTGAGACAAAAATGCACCAAAATTTTAATATCATTATTCCAGAATGGTCTATAAATGGTCAGTAATTACCGACCAAATTGCGACCAAAAACCGACCAAAAATTTTTTAATATCATTAATCGGTAAATGGTCTCCAATTGGTCGGTAATTACCGACCAACTTCATGAGCTCAAAACCACCAAAAATTTTAAATATCATTGGTCGGTAATTGGCCTCAAATGGCTCAGAAATTAATTTTTAAATATTTTTCGTCTGCTTCGCTCTACTCGTCGGTAAATTAATTTTTAAATATTTTTTGCCATTTTGAGTTTGATATCTTGCTTTTAAATATATATATATATATATATATATATATATATATATATATATATATATATATATATATATATATATATATATATATATATATATATATTAAGATTATTAAACAAAAGAAAATACAATAGTGCATGCATATTATATAAAGAGAGTAAAAAAATATTTTAAAACAAGTAAACTAATATATATACGTATATATATAGTAAATAAGTCAAGAGAAAATAAAAACATGAATTCCAAATCCAAGTATAAGACATAAAAAGTGTGGACACTCAACCTATCCAACCCAGTGTCACCATCGATGCTGAGATGCATCCGTCCGTATGGTGAGATGTCGGGTACTGGGCAGCCGTCACAAAGTAATCCGAGCGCGCTGCCGCAGCCATCAGAGGTGCCGGAGTAGATGCTATAGCCGGAGCATTACGCCAACAACTGGCAGATCATCGTGGTTGAACCGCGTCCACCTTCCGACACTTTGTGTCAATAAAACGCCAGACGCAACTCATCCCCATCATCCTCATAGTCGATCATGCTGCCGCCAGATTCGCTTAACCGACATCAGACGCGATTGCGATCGCTGTCTCCGGAAGTCCTCCATCAAGCGAGAACAAATTCGAAATGGTCCTCAAGATGGAGCCATAATTTGGTCGTTTATATGGAGGAATGATGATGTCACTTAACCCACGCCATAGACTAGGCATCTTCTCCTCATCACACCCTACACCAACTGATTCAGATCAACCTAAGGGAGCTCACAATGAGAACCACCAAGGCACCATCACATGAAGTCAAGCAGACTGACGCTGAGTCGCAGCTAGCCTAACATTTCCTGTTATCTCGCCTAATAAACATGTGAAATAAGTATTTTAATTTATCTTCAAAAAAAATAAAGAGAGAAGTATAAACCAAATCTTGGATTATATTTTTTTACATGTTTCCCGGGGGTCCGTGACAACCCGCCAACTCGACATTCATGGATGTCGTAACCCACACCACTTCATCGGGAAACCTCTTTCTCCAAGACTCGGATTTAACTTAAAATCAAGTGTACTCTCGTAATGAGCTCTACCAAAATACAACATGTCCTTAACAATACGGCAACTGGTCCCAACATTTCACACCAACCACCAGGTCCACATATGGGATAAAAATGAGTAAAAATGGCCACTGTCTAATACATCACTACCACAAAATATATCCAATCAACTATATATATTATATGGTTTAAGTGTTACTAAATCCGTAATAATTCAAACATATATTAAACCCGTGATGCAACAAATCAGAAGGTGCTTGAAACGAACAAATAATATCCTCATATTTTGTCTAATAAACATGTAAAATAAGTATTTTAATTGGATTCAAAAATAAAGAGAGAAGTATAAACCAAATCTTGGATTATATTTTTTTACATGTCCTGGTCGGGAACCAACATTTACACCGACCACACCCATTCACATACTGATAAAATGAGTAAAAATAAGTATTTTAATTCTATCTTCAAAAAAACAGAGGAAGCACTCTTGGTTTTTTAATGAGTCCCAGATTTATTGAATCAGATCTCCAATTGAACAAAACCACTATCCATCCCTGTGGGTAGACCAATAAGCGAGGAGTACACCGCTTCATCCCTCCTCATGGTCTTTAATTACAAACAATACATATGTTAATTCAATTGAAAAATCTTCCAGAAATGAAAATAGGCATAATTGAACACACCACAAAGTAAATAAAATGAAGAAGTATAAATTAGAAATAATACTAATGCTCGTCAGGTCACTATGAGTTTGCATCCACAAGTGTGTGTAGACATGCCAATTACTCCCTCTCCACTTCGCTCCGAGCGACGATCGCGCCTCCGTTTCTCACACCCTTCCTATAATCGATCTTCCCATCTTCTCCGGCCACTTTTGAAAACATGATTCGTATGACTCAAATCTTGGCTCTTTCTTCTTCAAACCATTTATCTTGACCTCATACACGTGTCTTTATACCGACCGCGCATGCCTGCAACACCTGACCGCTCCTTGACCGTGTCCACCTATAAACTTTCAAGAATTATACTCAAAACATACTTCATCGCTGAACAAAAAGAATAAATAAAAGATGTAAAAATGTTAAGTAGTAATATATACCTTAAATTCTCTCCAAATCATCAACTCGCCCTCATCTCGCCGTTGATCAACAGTTCCATGATATTACTGACTTCAAAATTGTCCTCGGGAACCCTAGAAATTGAACTGCATTCGCTTCTCTAACTCGTCCCAGATCCAAAATTTACAAGAAGTAAGAAATAAATTAAGAAATGGATAAACTGGCTGGGCTAAGTTTCATATCTTACGGATTATCACCTGTCGGATCAAACTGAGCAAATGTGGAGAGTCTCGGTCTCTCAGAGGGTGCTCTGAGAAGACTCTCCAACATCTCCATCCTCTCCCTCCCACGCTCTCGATCATTCATCTACAATCTCAGACTCATGACGTGACTGGTCACGATGTCATCACAAGTGTGACATTCACAACCTCCTCGTCTCAGTGGTCTCATCCACCCCGACCCCACCGTGGATCTGGGCATACCCGAGGCCTTGTCGCTCTACTCGTAACCGGTGCACGACCCGGCAACGCACTACTCTACCTCGGTCCACGTGCCATATCTGTTAAAAATAATAACAGCACATTATTGGATTAGTAAGCATCAAGTAAAATACATAAGGGGCAAATGAAAATAAAAACAAACATGATTAATGATTGAAATAATCTAAAACTCACTAATCACCATTCTCACCGAATCATCTAAATCTGGTCTGCCTTCTTCGATGTAGTAACATCATTTTCAAACTCCTCTTCATCACTCGCTCCTCATGATCAATTAAATGTTCATCAACATCTACATCCCCACCAGATCCATCTCGAAGATGCAACTAAAGTGATGGCTCGCCCCCACCACACCACAGTAAACATCATTGTTTACCATTGAAATGCTGGTTCTATGACATCAATACTGTGATGCGGGATGTCAATTCGAGTCCCAGCTTGATCTTGCAGCAATGCTTTCCAACTTTTCAAAGACCGTCCAACTCCTGATATTCTACAATAATAAACCTGTGATGCTTGTACTGCTAAGACAAAAGGTTCATACTTGTTGAATCGTTTTTTATCAGGTACATCGACAAGTTATATCGAGGATGGACAACTATACCGACATGTGTGTTGGGTCGGAATCCATTCACATTTGAATAATGGCATTTTAACCTGGGAGGGCTCAAATTCTAACTCGATCACTTCGACCAGAGTCCCGTGAATACTGACGGCTTCATCAGATACCTGATCCTTTAATGCATACCCTCGTATTGTCTCGTTGTTCTAGAATCTGATACTTTATCTGTGTTGTGAAATTTAAAACCATTCACAAGAACCAAGTAAAGTTCTAACTTCAGGGACCTCGTATATAGTTCAAGATAATGATTGAAATTTACTAGTAATGACATGGAACCCTGAATTTAAATAAAGTGTATTGTTGAGATTACAATATAAATTTGTATCGAACATTGCACTGTTTTGTGATTTCACGTTTAGCAACATACGCATTTTTCAAACCATGATGGAAATTCTTGTTCACTACCAAGATTGACAAATTTTCACTATTCAAGTTTGAACCTTACGTTTTCTCGTAACGACACTACAAAAATAGAAACAAATTAGAGAATGATGTACTATGAGGAAATAGCAAATTAACATGCTAAATAGACCTGACCACTTTTATAACTAATTTACTTATGAATGGTTGAACCTCCGGACAATTCCATTATGACATATAGATGAGTCAAAGATATTCATTGTCTCATGATAACGCTTCCTTTCCCGCACCGATTGCCACCTTGAGGTCAAAAATCTTCAAACATATCATCATCCACAATGTAATCAAGATAAACCATTCGCTTTTCCTTGGCGAAGAGTTGGATCTCCTTCTTGAAATAATGATGCACTGGGCAAATTTCATCCATAATGATACCCAATTGATATAACCTCTACCCTGTTTTATTCACAGATTCTCTATGTGCTTTATTTTCCAAGTATCTGCAAGATTGTATTATAAGTCAGTGTATGGTATGTGTAGTTATATATATATATATATATATGTTGTAATAATGTCGAAGTGAATTAATATTACCTTTCTAGCACACATCCAACGACATAATGGATCGGACTAACTTACTTGTATTATGCACTGAAGATGTTCCATTGAGTCAAAAAACTCGAGGGAAGATCTTCAAGACTGTACAAGATAATTGCACTTGTTCAGTCCACTTCAATCCTCATCATCAAAGAATAAAGAGCCACCATTTAAAGAATAAAGAAATCTCATATCGCCCTCTATATTCTATCGTGGTATAGAATTCTCGAAGAGCACTATAATCTTGCATGAATACATGACAATCATGACTTCACAAACATTCTGCCTGACCCATCCACACATCTCCGACAAGTACAATCATCCGAAATCTCACTTTTACCCACTCCAACACATCCTTCTTTCCGTGATTTGATGTGAAACAAATGGGCAACATCATGGCATGCATCGTGACAAGATTTCGTGCAAATCGAGGACGACGCACAATATTTAATCAATCAATTTCGACTTGCACGCGGTCCTTAGTTTTCCTTTTAATGTTAAACACCTGATTGAAAATATTGTCAAACACATTCTTCTTTGATATGCATAACATCAAAGATTGTGCCCGAGCAAGGTTCAGCGCCCAGGGCAAATCCAGAAAATACTTCTCTTATTCCCACCCACAAAGTCTGACAGGTCGATTCACAACCTCAAAGATCAACATCTAACATCTTCCCAATCTTTCCTATTCAAATCCTGCACTGCATCCTGCATCTAACCTCCCCGAATTGTTTAGTAACCCTTCATTCTTAACGGTCTTCGTGTTACGTCACATGATGATTCATGGGCAAAATCTCTGATATTGTCAAACCATGACCGCTTCCGCTCTAATTAATCTAAAAGCATCGTAGTTCTTCCACAATGCGATTACGCCAACATACCAATGCGATCCACCCACATCATAGAATACTGGAAAGTCATTTGATGGTCCACATGAGGGCAACAAGCATCCCAAAAATTCCACACTGAAATATCATAAGTTTGAACCCAACACCCACACTTTCAACCTCGCTATCAATGGCGCAAGAAACATCTATCTTCCCCTTTGCATCAGAGGCCTGCACTAACACAAGAAAACATAAATTCCTCCTTCCAGTACATAAGTCCGAGGTGCTATACGGCTGCCACCACCACAGCCACAAAGAACATTGTTGTCCGATTGGAACAGAACATTTGAACCACAGTAAATGTAATTAGCACATTGAATCAGAGAGATGAAACAAGAAGATTTGACAAATTGCCCAGGCGGTGGCACCACCCCCATATGATGTGTCCCCCACACTCTCATTAACAAGGCGGCTGATGCATACAATCGCAATCTAGGTGTTATCGAAAATAGTGCATCTTCTATACGACACCTTCACTGTGATATAAGAATCTATTTCCAACCCCTAACTTTGTTTGTACCAGCATGCCCACATTTTTTACAACCTGCTAAGGTCACCGGCCATCACCTCAAAGATATCGCGCTTGTTCACACAAGAATGAATGACTTGCACGTAATCCCAACCTCTAACTAACTTCTTCGTGGTCAAATCCAATGGCATCAGATTATCTTCAGGGCAACAGCTTCAATTGAAATTAGACATATCATCAAACCATGCCTCAACACTGTCTCAAGACTTATTTCTAACATCCTCACTGGCCATAGTTGAGTATGCTTAGAATTTCCTCATATACGTGTTTGTTCCGTCGAATCATGTCATAGAAATTCCTTTGCCTCTAAGATTTGTCTCCTATATCCTGTTGAATTCAGATTCGCAAAGATCACAAACCATTCTATGGTATGTAGTGATTCATATTATCCGAGACCATCTGGATCACCACTTTACCGACACTGCATCGAACTCGAACACCTTCTCGTGGACTTGCTTCTCACCATGGTATATCCAAACATAGTAATCCCAAGACAAAACCATTTTATACAAATGCACCTCACGCTCCCAACATTCAAAAAACTTTATTCTCGACATTTAACTAAAGTGCAAGGATATTCCTATAGCCGTGCCACCATTCACACACTCAGATGTCTCGTAGCGAACGCGATAAATTCATCAACTTTATCCCCCCATTCATTGTAGAACATTCCATTCACTATTCGACCTGGGTGACATCCATTCACGATCGTCTTCCATAACTAGTCACAAAAAAAATCAATTTAGTAAGCAAACGCGATTGTCCTCAATTATTTTTATGTTCATTAACCATTTATTGAGGTTCCGATAAAGTTATTTTTACGCGTGTGATATGCAACCTACTACATCAAACCTCCAATTTCCACCCATCCAAGTTCTTTTCTCTTTCAATAGGTCTGGGTCCTAATCCATTTACAAAAGTTACGTTAAAAAAAGATCACGATTGTATTGTTCATTATGTATGCATTTCCTGGGCAGCCTCCGCGCGGTTCTCCAAGCACACTAAATAAGACAGAGAATAATAACGCATAATCTGGCTTGATTAAAGTAAATTGCATTACTATTTATATATCCTAATGTGCACCCACGTGAGAACAAACGAGCAGAGGCACCAAATGACACAATATATGCAATTTAAATTAAATCAGATCATTTAATTAACGCCCTTCAGAACTGTCCATCGATAATCCAGTTGTATTCAAAACTTCGTTGTAAATACACTGACGGATGTATTCTACGGCTAACTATATGAATCAAAAGGACAACTTTAATCGTTTACGGTGATGCATTTTCAAATCGTTGCTAAGAGAATGCAGCGATTTCGTCGTATAATTAAAAAAAATTTAGTTTATATATGTTAAACGATTTCTTCAATTTAATCCTATCACATGTTCTTCTTATATCCATATCATTCATAAATTCATACTATATCATGTAATCAACTCATATATTCCTATAAATTTCATTCAATTGATTAGTACACTTGGTACTCTAATCTAAATTTCAGAAATATATGGGTACCCAATGCTATTAAATAGAATATGGTCAGATTCTAAACTCAATGGGATTTCCTTAGAGTTCAAGAACACCTATAACAGAGTCCTAACGGGAGTTATGCAAGTTGCAATCGAAGAAATGAGCAACTTGCGTGAGTAGCAAAGAAGCAGCTGTTAAATAACAACTGTTTTTCATCATTTTCGAATCTAATATGAGTTCAACTCTGATCAAGCTATATATGGTAATTTAGACTCAAAGCTTTCTATAGAGTCTAAGAACACCTATAATGCAGTCCTAACTAAGGAGTTATGCAAGTTGTAACTCTAAGAAAATGAGCAATCTCAGAGCAGTAGCAAGAGTAGCAAAGAATCACTGTTTTTCGTCATTTTCGAATCTAATATGAGTTCAAATCTGATCAAGATATAATGGGTGGATTCTAGACTCAAAGGGCTTTCCATAGAGTTTAAGAACACCCAAATCCAAGTTCTAATGAAGGAGTTATGCATGTTTCAAATCATGAAGAAAATTAGCACACTGCAGTAATTGCAGCAGCAGGGCACTGATTTTCTTCATTTTCGGATAGGATATGACCTCAATTTTTATCAAGCTATATATGGGTGGATTCTAGACTCAAAGATCTTTCCATAGAGTCTAAGAACACCCAAATCCAAGTTCTAATGAAGGAGTTATGTATTGTTAAATCATGAAGAAAATCAGCACACTGCAGTAATTGCAGCAGCAGGGCCACTGATTTTCTTCATTTTCGGATAGGATATGACCTCAATTTTTATCAAGATATATATGGGTGGATTCTAAACTCAAAGGGCTTTCCATATAGTCTAAGAACACCCAAATCCAAGTTCTAATGAAGGAGTTATGCATGTTTCAAATCATGAAGAAAATCAGCACACTGCAATCAGAAAGGCCACTAATTTTCTTTCTGTTGTATTTTCGATAGATATGACCTAAATTTTTATCAAGTTATATGGTGGATTCTAGACTCAAAGGGCTTTCCATAGAGTCTAAGAACACCAAATCCAAGTTTCAATTGAAGGAGTTATGCATGTTAAATCATGAAGAAAAATCAGCACACCGCAGCAATTGCAAAGCAATAGGCCACTAATTTTCTTCATTTTCACTAATAGGATATGGGAGCTCAATTTTTATCAAGCTATATATGGGTGGATTCTAGACTCAAAGGGCTTTCTATAGAGTCTAAGAACACCTATAACAGAGTCCTAACGAAGGAGTTATGCAAGTTGCAATCCCTGAAGAAAATGAGCAACTTGCAAGAAGAGTACAAAGAAGCAGCTAGCATAAACCAAAACTAGCTCAAAGAAAAATAAAAACCAAATCAGCTCAAGTGAACCCAAGATGGAGGAAAGAAGCACAAACCTATTATCTGATAATCATAATCAACTCACGTTTCAAATTATCGATCTACCATAGTCATGAATTATTTTTAATTTTTTAGTGTTAAGTATAGAAAAACCCCTCTCCTTCTTAACTGATTACCTAAGTACTTTATTTCAATCTCTACTAGCAGAAGGCAAAGAACAGTCCATAAGGAGGTGAATGGGCGAATCTATCACTCCTTTGAATTACCATTGCAAGCAAAAAGGAAGTTAACTTTATGTGTGTCACCATAGTCCTTTTCTATTTGTATCCATGCATGAATCTCAACTGCAGCTCAACCATAGTTTATTAGAATAAATTAAACCCGAAATTATTCCTCATAAGCCCTAAAATAGATGGTAGGTTTGGTAAGAGTGTAGTTCTCCGTGATCACTAGCTAATTTTTCAACTTACAATCACTTGGGTGGTTACTTATTCATAGTGATATAAAGTAAAAGCATGAATAGATTTGAGAAGCACAAATCATGTCAAGATATAAACCAACCACAAACAAGTCCATCCTCGCTTAGTCGCAAGATCAAAAGTGACAACTCTGCTTTTCCCGAAACCAAACAAGATACCTATAGTAGGATAAATGTAAATTTTCTTCAGGGGGATGTGAAACCAAATAAACTAACCTTAATCGCAAAGTAACATGGCAAACAATTTCCATGACAAAATTAAAATTCATGAATAACATAATTATCGACTGTTCCATAGTAAAATGAATTTTTTTTTTTTTAAGTCTTAAACCCCTCGCTTGATGGCGTAAAACTGAGAAAAAGAAACAAATTTAATCGCATGCGAAATGTATATATAGTTATCGAAATAAACGCTTGTAGTATTATCAGGATACTACCCAGATAAAGGGATACCCGCTCCTCGATTCTCAACCCATAAATAAACCCGAACCCACCCAACCCATTACTTCCGATACCTTTAGGCTTTTCCCACCGTTTTCCTATACTTTCTCAAGAACAAATGTAAAATGCTATGAAACACAAATGTATAGAATAAAGAACCCACAATCAAGACCTTAACTCATACACTAAAACTCGATAAATTACAAGAAAGGAAGTCGCACTCGCATTTCACACGTAACTCACGTCAAATGAGAAACAAAACCACCAACTCCATTAATCAAAACACCAACATACCCCTTTATGCTTTTTCAAAGAAAATAAGAAAATCCTAGAAGCTCCAACACACTAAAAATCTCAAAGAAATCGAATAACAACAACAACTCTTACGTTTAACACTTAACTCAAATCAAATAACACTCACACTAACATAAACAAACAGTAATTATTGGAGGTCGAAACATACTTGATCCGAGGAAGATGTAAGATAGACAAAGACAGAGACAGAGATAGAAAGAGGGGAAGAGGGAGAAGTGTGAAATGAGAGAGTGATGAGAGTTAATGGATTTTTGACCTCATGGGTATTGCAATGCTGTCCTTTCCTTTGAATCTCTTTCTTTCCTTTATCTTTAATTTAACATTAGTCAATTTATTTCCTCCATTTTTATGGTAAATCACATACAAATTTTCCCCCGCCAACTCAACATTGTCCACTTTTTCTTATGTTTCTCCCCATCTTTTCTTTAATTTTTCATCGCAAATTCTTTCTTTATTTTTGAAAACAAAAATTCCTCATATTGTTTGTTTCAAGGAAAATGATGACTGTGAACCTTTTATGATTTCTACACACAAAAGCAAAAGGTTTTCACATACCCCATAAATACACCTCGTTTTATCTTTTCTAAAGATAAATGAATGATTATAATTGAGGAAATCTGCCTTTGGATACACTTCTCTTATAAATTATAAATAATTTCAAATTTTTATAAATAATTGTGATTCTACTTTTATTGTTTAATTTCTAAAAATCTAAAACATGTCGGGTCGGGTAAAAGGAGAAATATAAGGAGATTTTTTTCGTATTATTCAATACAATTTTGTCACAAGAATATTTTATAATTTTTCCAAATTCATGGTTGTCTGTACATGGTTATGTTTCTTTTTTGAAAAATAAAGAGAACATTAAAAGAATGCTAGGACTACAGTTATTGGGAATTTTTGCCCCTTAACCATGGTCTAGATGTGTCCATCATGCCTAACTAAAGTTGTAGAGCATTCACTAAAAGGTATCTCTGGGTTCGAATAGAACAATTTACTACCTGTAACTATAATATATATTAAAAAAAATAATCTATGACCCAGATGTTAAATTGTCTCCTTAACTAATTTTTTTGATCATTTTTATATCTATATTATTTAAATCCAATAATTTTTGGAAAGCCATTGACATAGAGTAAAATGATAATTCCTATATTTGTATTTATTTATTATATTTCATTTCTAAAATAATTTAGGTTTTAAAGTAAATTTTTTCTAATATTTATTTCACGTAAAATAAAATAAATCTTATTTAACAACTTTATATGTTAATTATTTAATAGATATAAAATAATAAACCTAAATATGCTTTTCTTTTATTTGCCATGCTAATCACCAATCAATTTTTTTTTTTTTTTTTTTTTTTTTTTTTTTTTTTTTTTTTTTTTTTTTATAGAAAATTTCAATTTTTTTTCTTTCCATTATGTTTCAGTATATGTTTGACTTATAATAAAAGTAAATTTATAAATGTATGCATTCACATGCTGGAAGAAATATATATTAATATATAGATATGTATTATGGAGCTTAGTCTTGGACCAAAAGGTTGGAAAATACTATTGAAAAATAAAAAGGTTGGTAATTACCGACCATTTACCGACCAAATATTTGGTCGGTAATTTAAAAAATTTTTGGGTCGCCTATTTACCGACCATTTTTCATGGTAATTTATTTTTGGTCGTTACTTGGCTCTGCAATTGGCCTGGTAATTTACGCTAATTCGCCACTGCATCACTTCCATCAAAATTATTTGGCCTGTGAAATACGGCTTCGCTTTTGGTCGGAAATTTGTCGAAATTTTTCTTGACCAAACCCCTTTGGTCCTCTAAATGGTCGATTTGTCAGCCATTACTCACCAATTTTTTTTGGTCGGTAATTTGGCCTGGTAATCAAGTTATTTTTAGTAGTGTTTGCTCTAAGTCATGGCCGCAAATTCTATAGTTTCCACTAGAGTCCCAATACCCTCATATTTGTAATCTATTCTCAGACACCGTGGATCGAATGATCGTACTCGGGTCATACCCGATCCATGTCCTTCCCGACGCCCTCACAAGACCTTCTTCACGCTATCCACACTGGAACATACCGTCGCCGACACCTTCGCGATCAGGTACCATTTCACATCGAGCGTATCCGGGAGAGATTCAGGTATTACCCCCAAACAACCGCATGATTCGCCAGCTCCGTACCGCTCATCGCCGCCTCTTAACTGGGCTTCACGAGGATTCACGCATTTTGCCATCCATGTCGACCGGATCTGTGAGCTCGGTGATCCATTACATCGATATCCCGACACATGACCGCATTTCACTCGGCTACGCTCGAAGCTCTGGATCGCACCAAGTGAAGACTCGATCCCGTCTACGAGACCGCAGGTGTGGCGAAGCCTCTGTCTCAAATACCTGGGATGGTCCCGCGGCCCGAGTCGAGCTGAGCGAACCCGAGCCGAGCCCGAGATTTATCACATCTACCAGGTTCGCTCGCACGCTTAGCCCACGAGCCGAGCCCGAGCCGAGCTTTTTCGAGCCGAGCAGCAGCTTTTTTTCGAGCCGAGCCCGAGCCGAGCCCGAGTAGCCGCTCGCACGCCCTATCAAGGAGCTACACGCACCTCCCGCTTTCACGCAGCCCGAGAGGCGCTAGGGACCGAGGCAGGACGACCCACAGCAAGGACATCAAAGGGGTTCAGGGCGTGTTCACGCCATCACACCGCAGCCGAGCCACAGATCATCCAAATATATAGGGCACGTTGGCTATCTGCCTATAGCAAGGTTATTTGATTCCTAAGGCCGTATTCATTCATCACGCATCAACAGAATAAAGTTGGGCTTAGAGGTTGAGACCTTAGAGGTTTCGTATGTGAGTTCTCCTCAGGATTAGGGCTATAATAGGAATGATTTGTCGGTTGCGAGTTGAGATCTCGTGGACTCTACTCACAAAGGACCCCGGGAGGATCATGGACATGTCGTAGTTCGATGTCATCCGGGATGATCACGACAAATTTATGGTCGCTATCGACAGAGCGTAGGAGGTTACGTCACACGCCAGATCGACTTTGTATTTCAGGACAAGTAGGGTGTCAAACGTGTTTGGTCAATAAACTAAGCATTTGGTTAAACGGCATGCGTGAAAAACATGTAAACCCGTGATACGACACGCTTAATAAATCCGTAAAAATCGAAACACGAACACGAACCGCTTAATAAATCCGGTAACACGACACGACTCGCTTAACATCGCCTAATTTTAAACGGGTCACTATCGGGTCGGGTTAACACGATAAACCACCCATTTGACCCATTTAATCGCTTACCACCCGTCACACTCCATTTAACACTGCAAACCACCCGTTTAACCATTTCCACCGTTTATTTAAAAATGTTAACTTCATAAAACTAACAAACTAACACAAAAAATATAATATTTAGAGACATCATTCATACCACACCACTATATAATAAAGTACAAATTACAATCTAAATATTCAAATCCAAAGTATCCAAATTCCACTAACAACATATTACAAATCATAAATACAATCCGAAATAACAATCATATTACAAATTACAATCTCAAACAACTATAAATTCCATGATTCACAAAATTCCGTGAAAGATATCAAATCTCCACCTCCACGACAACGAGCAGGTTCAACAACCAAATTCCCATGCCCTACACAAATTAAAATGAAATATTATATAACATTAATAATTAAATAAATTCATAACTAAATAAGTACCAAAAACTTGACATTACCTCTCTTTAGTCATGATCAACGACATATGTAATTAGAACATCGAGAGGATATAACTTTATTAGACTTCATATTTTGATTGAAAACATCATCATCTAATGCCTCTTCTGAATCATCACTAGAATCATCTACAACTAAGCACAACAAAACATAAATGAATCAACGATCATATGAATTCAGAATAATGAGAAAATAATACTAGTAAACCTGAATCAAACTTATCGCTTCTTCCATGAATCCACCCTAGTACAAATCAGCTACGCTCGCAAAAGTGAACTTCGACATTTATTCAAAACTCTACCATCTGTGATTAAATGCAGATTCGGGATGCAATCAGAGAAATAGGAATCATACCACACGTTTTCAACCACATATTTAAGACAGATGTCGAAACTCGCTTCCTTTCCAAAATAGAATATCCAACTCTTTTTCGATCAAGCCTTTTTTTCATTAAATACACAACTTAACTCCTACACTTTGAGAAACAGAGCATCTTCTTCTTCACGTTTTCAAAATCCTACATTTTACAAAGTCATTATTAATATACAATAAACTACCTTGATCACATTCAATTCAAACAAAATAAATTATATTTTACCTGAAAAAGGCTTTCTGAATCATCAAGACCATGAGTCTCGCTAACTTGTTTCTCACTACTTGAAGTACTTGGAACAACATGTGACAAGTTGACAGAGTACAATTCAAAGAGCTTAACAAAGTATCCCGAACACACTTGGAATTCATAGGGAATCACCACCACAAAGTTAAGCTTTGAATAAGCCCAATCTACAAATCGAAATTTGTACCGATCGCATCTAAGATGATAGCAATTGAAAGAATCACACTATACTTCTATCAATACTTGTCAAATCCTCGCATGCATATGACTTCCCATTATTCTCTTTACATAAACGACATTAACTGCCAATGCCTCCTTCAAAGATGTTGAATTAGGAACACTCGAGGGTAAAGTACAAATTAGCCGTGGATATGATGCATCAGAGAATAAGCAAAGTAACTTTATGAAACACCTCAACAAATTAGAAATCTTTCTACTTTCGTCTCCATTCTTCTCGGGTAGCGACAATGTCTATAATTGTGAATCACTCAACTCAGAATGAATAAATGCACGACGATAAAAAGTGCACCGTCACATAACATAAGTCGAGTTCCACCTAGCTGGAACATCCCCCGCAAACTCTTTTTACTCTAATGAAATCCTGAGCAACACAATCCATGAACTTCTTTTTCCTTCCCGATGAGCCTTTAAATATATTTGATGCTTCTCTCGAATTCTTTATCACCGATTCATCAATTTCTTTTTCATCCATCTCGACTATCACCAAGAATATGTGCACAACAATCGAACATGAAAGAACTCCACCATCCCTCAAGAGAGCATTTTTAAGGTTGTCGATTCTCTCAACAACTCAACAAAACAATCACACTAGAAGCATTATCCAAAGCTTCAAAGAAAATAATTTCCTTTCAATTCTAATCAACAAAATGTATATAAATTTTCGACAATGCAATACCAAAGGGAGGGGCATGAGGACAAAAGTTCAAAAATTCTGGCTAACTTTCCAATTTAGATCAAACATGGTCGGGCAGAGAGAACATATCCATTAGCTCTACTATAGAAGTCCACAACCGATGTCAAACAATTCTTCCAAGAAGGGAACCTTAACACAATTTTAAGTTTATCCTTTCTCATACATTTTTAATCGCATCCTGATTTGCATTCCTCGGAAGGCATCTGATATCATTAGCAAGCATACTCAACATTGCTCCTCAATACCCTCATATCGACAACCTAATGGCAAATCATGCTAAGAATTGCCTCAATCATGAACTCACTAAACTTTTCAGATCAAATCTTTGTGATTCCATTCAGCAGGATCCTCGACTCCGCGACCATAAGCAATCATTCCAATATCCCCATGGTCTTTTCATATACATTTTCATGAGTACGATCGTTACTGGGCTCATGATTCAGGACCACATATATTTGATACCACAAATATTACATGCAAAGACGCTCGCGTGGTCCTGGATATTTTTCACTTAATTTGGTGAAAGTATTTGCTAATATTGAAGTCTCGTCGCCACGATTAGATTTTACCTTTTTCCTCGTGAGTCGCGTACTCGGGCCGACGTCCCGCGCGAGCTGTGGTGCGTTGAAAATTTACATTAGATTCATGCCTGAACTGATCTTTCTTCATCGTAAATTATAATATTGTGATTCAAGAATCCATCCTTTAAGACAAAAATAGAATTAAAATAGTGTCCTTCCTCCATCCATTGCTCTATCACACACACATTTGTCCGTAAATATGATGTTCATATATCCTAATAAACAATGTAAGCTTTTGACAACAAATAAATCAAATAAAAGAAACCATCAGTGTTGAGTCTGTTGACATGATTATCCACATCGTGAATAAAATAAGCTCAGAAATGATAAAAGGAAAAAATTGAAAACAAAACCTCGACTTATTGTCGTAGTTCAAATTCTGCACGTGGCGCATGCTCGGGGCTGGTCTCACATCTCGCAATCAAAATCAGAGATAATGTTCCCCATATAGCCTTTGCCGTGAGATGCCAGATATATCACTTGCGTAATCTAAGAGACCAAAGAACTCCTACAGACATAAAATTCCACCAACTCCTGATTCTGTGGTCTTACTCCAAGTTCCACACATGTGAGATGCACTGATCGTCTCATTCCGGCTCCTTCTACAGGAAAGGACCAAAGACGCTCGATCAAACTTGGTCGGGGATGTTCAAGTAGCTCTAATCTGGCCCGTATCCCAGATCCAAAGAGGGATCCCATTTACCCAAAGGCAGGTGACAATCCTAGA
The DNA here is from genome assembly GCA_016808115.1 of Tetrastigma voinierianum. Lineage (NCBI taxonomy): Eukaryota > Viridiplantae > Streptophyta > Magnoliopsida > Vitales > Vitaceae > Tetrastigma > Tetrastigma voinierianum. The sequence continues at coordinate 46,398 of JAEQBH010009539.1, read as the reverse complement.
TATCGAGACCCCAAATGGCCCTCGCCGAAATGAAACGGCTATTTTTCGCAAATTCGCACCAAATCTTCATTAGATTTTCGTCTGCAAAGTGCAGATGGAAAACATGATCCGTATCCTCGGCGCAGCGGGTCGGCTGTATGAAGTCAGGAAGGATGCAAAGTTAGATTAGGTTAAGCAAAAAGTCGCTTTATATATTTTTCTATGTGGTCGTTATTAAAAATGATTAATTTTAATTTTTTTAATTTATTAATTTTATTTAAATGCAAACTAAGTTATAAATAAAAGCTAGTATGAAATTCACCCGAACACGCATCTGCTTATTAAATCTGTTAACTGGTCAGACCGCCGCTTATCACCTCATAAATTGCTAGTCTCTTTACCCAAACCCGCTTTAAATTAGCGTTAATCTGTCGTACAGTTCTTGACACAAAGCTTGGGGACAAGACACGACACTCATTCCACAGCTCATCGAGTCCAAGGTCGTGGGACACGCATGGCTGGCAAAACAGCCCACCCCAGAGGATCATGGCAGACCTCAGACAGCCACCCCCGGAAGAATATGCAACATGGATGTTTTTCCATGAGCCACCGACCACTCCACGTGAGGGTCAGACCCATCGTGCCACACCCCGGTGACGCCTCCCACCCATCCTCACGACCTGATGATTTATCACCACCAGTCATAGAACTCGTAGTCCGTACCATGGGACACTGGATTGGCAACACAGCAGACCACTCTTCACCACTTTGCCTCTGGCCCTATAAGAAGCTAGAAGGACAAGACCCTTCGACCGTACGACTACAAAGATAACAATGTGGTTACGATCAAGAACTCCAGACCCATCTACCAAGATCGATTTATTTCTGTTTGATCGGGGCCGCGAGAGTAAAAGCGAGTCTACTCCAAGATGTAATCTCTCAGACCGGTTACCATTAGCCGAGGTTGGGGTGGAGATAGATATCCCAAGACGCCACGAAGACTGCGACTGGCACTTTGAGCTTCACTGCGGATGCCCTTCGACGACGAATCGCCGCCAGCATTCACGGATCTCACATAGTGGTTCAACCCTCTATTCGATCACTTTGTCAGAATGCCGATTACATTTTGATCCACTCCCGCCAGAGCGGAGCAATCGAGTCATCCGGCGATCAGACATACCGCCGGAGACCACTCCAACAGACGCTAAGTCTCGCATGCCAGTTTCACATCGAGGTGAGATTCGGGGACACAATTTCGTTCGCATCAAAGCGCGTCAAATGGACCCAGAGAAGGTCGAGGCCATGACGAATCGAGAGGCCGGCCGGGCCTCGAGATACGCCAGCTGGGATTAAATGGGTACTACAGAGATTCATCGAGGATTTCTCCCGTGATAGCACTTGGCCAACAGGCTGTCAATCTGCATGAGGTTAAGTTTTGATCGGGATGACCGACGCAGGAGGCACTCCAGAGTTAAGAGGAGATGACGTCGCCTCCTATCTCATAGTTTCGATGTGATGTGGGTACACAAAGGTAATAGATGTTTCGAGGGCCTGCATCGATGTGCTTTGATGCGTCCGAGGTAGTAGCTTATGGTTCCCTTACTAACAAGAATTCATATAGAATTGGTTCTGTTTGTAACACCCATACTGAGGTCGCCACCGTAGTCTCGCCTCAAGATTCGCGCCACTACTTATGGCTAGTAGGAGTCTCGAGGTGTACCTCGCACTTACAAAGTGTTGCTATAATTTTCACGCAATGACCTCAATATGAAGCAACGCAGATGGATAGAAGTTCCCAGAGATTATGACTCACTTTGCATTACCATCCTGCAGGAAATGCCACTGATGACTGGGCCGTAAGTCACGAGAAGGCCAATAGTATAGCTTCTCGAGAACTACAAATGCTCGAGACTGTGGGGATGTAACAGGCTATTACATGTGCTGAGCGCACTGGCATGCTGGGGAGTTTAGTGGCGTACAACTGCCCCTCGCGCCGAGCGAGTGATCGGGAGTCCTGCAAGCGTGACACGCAGATGTCCAATGCGTGGACCAGTGCATCAGCACAAAAGTGTGAGCAGGGAATCAATCTTTCATCCACACCGATGGTAGTCTTCTGATAGAGGACTCGTAGTGGTTCCATCAATCAATTTGAGAGAGTAGGATATTCGTGGAGTTTCACTACTCCGATTCGTCACCAGTGCAAGGCGACGGACGCGTCAGGATCTTTCACGCCAGATGGACGGAAAGTAGTTCTACAGACACGGGGGGGACTTGTGCGACGATGTCCACGCGGTCGCGAGTTAAGGTCGAAAGCACTAGAAGCCAACAGTATTACTCTACCTATCGTGATAGTAGCCAGTGGAAGGGAGCACGTCACGATGGACTTTACACCCACTCGCCACTCGGACGCAATGCAGGTGCACGGGCGCGGGTACGGGTGATGGTGACCATCACGGTTCTTCCTGCGAGATCCATTTTCAGTCTCCACATAGATGACTCTGATCGAGAGATTCTCACGATTGTAGAGTTCGAGAGGTAGTCCTAAGCATGGAGTACCCAGATCCATAAAAGATCTGCGATAGGACCCGAGGTTCACAACGCACTTTAAGAGTTTCCAAAAGGCTGGGCTGGGCACATACCGACCCATGAGCACAACTTTCCACCTCACATGGTCACTGAGAATTATACAAAAAGTAAAGCCGATACGCTTGTAGCACGCGCCCCGGATCATAAGGGTAGTTGGGAGGAGCACTTGCCCTTAGTGGAATTGGCCACAACGTTTATCAAAGCGAAGCTACGTATGGCACCATACGAGGTATCAGGGCTGAGGCCATGAAATGCAACAAGTATGTTGGACCGAGGTGGGAGAGAGCTTCATCACTGGTCCTGATCTGATTAGAGACACCTCCGAGAATGTGAGTTTATTACGAGGCCATTTTCCTCACCGATCAGCCGACAGAGAGCTACGCAGCATTTAAAGACGCCGACCTCGAGCTCGGGTGCCTGGGATCATGCCTTCTCAAGGTGACGCCAAAGAGAGGAGTGGTCGTCGTAAGCGGTGGAAGTTATCGCCGACAAGCTTATTTCCGGGCCCTTCGAGATACTCATGGCAGTAATCGCCTGCACTCTGGCAGACAAGTATCGCCTCAAGACGTCGTGTCTACTTAGGTATTTGACGCCTCTCTGGGTATACTCGATCCAACTCATGTGTGGATCGGGGACAGATCGCCAGTAGTCTGGCCACCTGATGACCTTCGAGAGTGCACCAATACATTTTGATAGCCGCGATCGTGCCATGACGTACACCGCGAGGCTATGAGGGAAGTATGGCGCACTATGGAGTGGAGGAGTCAACGCGGAATCGAAGACATGATGCGCCACCTATCCCTTCTTGTTTAGTGGATGGAAGGTACGTGTTTAATGAATTTACATGCATGGTATAGTGCACGTTGTGTATGCATGTGATGTTTGATTGTCCGTAATTTCGGATGAAATCTTTTAAGGAGGAGAATGTAAGACCCAGAAATTTCACTTCTCAGCAGTAATCGTACTTTAAAAATTCAAATTTATTCTCTAGATTCGATGGTAAAACGGATATCACCGTTGAATCGCTCACAAATCTGGCCAAAAGCACGTCGACCTCATCACCGAGACAATGAATTTACACGCCAGGCATCGGTTTCAGCGCCGTAAAAGACTTGAGATGTGAAAAGTCACATATAACATGTACGCATACATACGTTTGCTGAGTAGAGAAATGATGGAAATAACGCCGAGATAGTGCCGGGCAGTCAAACTGCAAGTTGGGCGATTACAATTGGCCATTATTTAGAATTAAATGGTACCCAAAAGACAAAAATGTATAGTGTCAGTTTCCTACCTTGTAAAAGGAGAAAATGGGAAAGAGGGAAGAAAATTTACGTAAGGTCGAGAATTTGTTTTGAATGAGAAATGTAGCTTCTCTCTAAATTTTCAGAATCGACCGTCGAATCTTATGCAATTTAAAGCCTGTTCTACGCTGGCAGCTCACGCGTGACTCCTCGTTCTTGTGGAGTTTGAGAACCCATGAGTGTGCAGGGATTTATCCTACTGGGCCTCACACTTTATTTAAGTATTTTATAATCGTTTTGTTTGATGCGCTAACTGTTGATCGTCCCAAAACTTTGATCCGAATTGTCAGACTTAAGCCCAACGTGTGGGCCTGGTGGACTGAGTACCTGGCCGGGTCTAATGTCGATTGTGCTTTGTCAAATAAATCATGTGTCAGGTTTGTATGAGGCCTAAATGGTCGTGAAATTCAGTTCACAAAAAGTGAACCGATGATCGTGAAATTTAAGCCCAAATACATACCGTGACCGTGTGGTCGTTTGGTGTTTATTTCATAAATTTATGAACAAATCGCAGAAGTTATTGGTATGAGGCTCTGAAAATAATTTTTGAATTGTGTGAAATGTAATGTGAAATGTGAACCTGTCTAAATAAAGAATCTGAGGGCTCCAACGCTCCGAGAATGCTGTTCACAAAATAATTTTCGTGAAATACATGTCATCAGTACCCAAAACCGACTGCTCGTGTTGACAATTAGCCCAAGTGAGCTTTATAATTTTTATAATGATCAGAAAATTAAGGCATCATACTTGTTTGATTTAATTATGTGAATATATGCATGATTATATATTTACATGTGTTATGTAATTGAATCGAATCGCATCATGCATTCCATAATGACCTTATTAAATTCTGTAACAATGTAGAGCTGGAGTAATGATATGATTCTTGTGAGAACGGCTTCTGAGGGTTGACTACTAAAAATAACACAATTACTCCGAGGGTAGTCCATATAGCCATCAATCGCCTGAGTCGCCCAATTGATATATCTCGAGGTAGTCCATCAAATATAACATCTGAGTCATCCACTACATATATCGGAGGGTAGTCCGGCACAAATAAAAACAAATATCTTGTTGAATGCTAATGTTTCATACGTGGCTAGGTGTGAGTGAGCTTTCGCAGCACTGCAGATTAGCCAAATCGTGTATATCTCAAGTAGGATCATTTATTTACTTGAATGTGTAGTTTTTCGAGTATTGTATATACACTTTAAGCGGAGAGTTAGCCCATTTAGTGGTGATTCCACTGAATACATTAGCTCACCCCGTCGAGGGATATCATTTCGGTGCAAGGAGCGCATAGAGACTCGCCATTCCCAGGCTCAGGCTTCAGAAGCTGTGCCGGTCAGGCTTTGGGGTCTTTATTATGTATACAAAGCTAGAATTGTTTTTCACTTTAATATATGTTCAGATAAGAGTAATTTCTAACTCTTGAAACTATTTATATACTGAAATTTATTTAGATTATATCGCTCAGGCTCAAGTGGTCGTTGCCATGGATTATGTTATAATGATTGTCGGGTGTGTTATATACAAAAGTTATGTATCCCTGGATAGAGCCCGCCTTCATATAAAAGGAGATTACTCCTTATTCCGACATTTTCGTAGAGAAATGCTCGGTCACCCGACATTCATTTAGTGTCCCACACACGGTAGCTAACTGACCCCAGAAATGGCGTCACAAGAGCACTCATCCCCCCACTCATTCGTAGCTCCTCAAGTCGCAACCCTTAACTCCATCCCGAGCCTCTTCTCCTATTCCCCACCCTCCTCACTCAATTACTCAGATGCTTCAGCCTGATCTATGCAGATCGCTACATCCCTTGCTCTGTATGTCAATTTACTTGCAGTCAAATCTCCGAGGTCATGAGGCTACTTTAGCTTTATACGTCAGCCGGTGCACTTTAGAAAGATGTAAGCCCTCACTGTGCCTTCGGCATAGGTAGCCACATGTCGGAACAATACAAAGGTGTATGCAATCAATCAAAGATAAGACAAGCAGTCAAAGGCGCCCGAACATACGACGGCCGCCTCCCGAAACGATGTAAGGCCGTAACATCTCACATGGCATCCGCCCTCCCGAGATCGGGAACTCGCAGAATGGACGACACACCCGCGGCAAGCTCTGAATCAACAGCCAGTCCTCCCTTCTGCCCAAAGAACCCTCTCCCCGCACCCTGGGCCGTGCAGAGACACGCCTGCAGTCCCGCCGTGGACCTCAACACAAACAGTAACAAGAGCAGCCGACGCCCTCCCCCGAGGATTTTCACCCCCTACTCGACACCTCGGCCACGTGATGAGGCGCCCGACCTCTCACTTTAACCCCGGTCATGACCCAACCCTTGGGCTCACTGCGGAGAAGGCCTCCCAACCCTGACTCCACTCGACCGCCGTCAAGCCTCAAGGAGCCTCGAGCTCCACGCCAACGCCCCCACTCTCTTCACCAACAACCTCTCGACGCCTCGGGAGCCTTCCCGGCGGGTCTCACGCGACCATGGGCCCTCGGCGAGGAAGTCTCTTGCGACAGCAAAAGAGGGCCCCCGGAGTCGGGGCCTAAGATGGGAGACACGCTAAAAGACCTGAACGCCCAACCTCGATCAGCCAGTACACCAATCCAAGCACTCGTCAATCTCCGCTTTCACCTCCTTATCCCTGGTCAGGTCGGGCGACGACTTGAAGATAGCACACAACCAAAGCCAAGTTAGAAAACCCCATGACCCTCGTGGAGCTAAACCCACCAAACGCAAACATAAGCCTGCTCGAGGTCTCAGGCGCCAAGGCGGTTTGGAATACCAAGTGTGTCACCCCTTGGCCAATCAATTGTATTCTAATTACCATCATTCAACAAAAAATAGCTTTCTTTCTAGTGTTTGTGGGAAGACGGGAGATCCGAAATAATTAGCCATGAGCGTCAGGGCGATGTATTAAAGCCCTTCACGAACTCCTCACGCCAGCGAAGCCCAAGAGCAACCCAATGCTAGGTAATTCTGGTGACCCTTATCCCCTAAGACGACTTCAGCGTACCACCTTAACGCCCTTGTGAAGTCGGGAGAAAGTCAATCGACATACGCTAAAAATGCCGCAAGACGCTTTACAAAGGGATGCAGAGGGTGGTGCCGAGGCCATTTCTAGAAGGTCACCACAGCTAAACCATCTTCTGCACTAAACGATGTATGAAGTGAGAAATAGGGGCACCAACCGAACACCAAAGGAGGCCCCAGAATAGAGGCTAAATTATGTCTGGGGTAGGGCTCAACCCACTAGGCCTGGCTCGCATTTTGTCCAGCCCGCCCTCAAGTAGGCAGAAATGATACCTGACTACACTCGACCTTAATCTCGCCCGTTATGCCATGCGGGAGAAGGGGGACCCGCTAAAGGGACTCGATCGACGACATAGTAGGATGACCGGACCCTCCTCTTATCTGCCCTAAGCCCGATCCCTCAGTAGGACTACCCCCTATACGCATATCGAAAGGACGACTGGGCCCAAAGGAGGTACGCATGATTGCGCAAGTGAAAGGGAAGGAGAACGAATGATTAAAAGGCGAAATTTCGGCCTAAAAAGTGGGAAAGAAGGGACAAACAACGAACACAGGATCCAACCAACCTTAACAAATAAAGGTAAAACAAAGGGAAGAAGAAGAAAGACATACCAAACTAGGGATAGGGATAAGAGAAACAAACTGAAAGCTAGACTCAATACAATCACTTAGAAACCAGCCCCCACGGATAACTGAAAGTTCGAGGAGTTAAAAACTGGGAGCTACTCAGAAAGAGGGTGGTCAAGAATGTAGGAAAACTCCGATAAGAAGGATTAAAGAACAAGAGGTGAGTCACGGCTTGAGTAACCAGAGACGCCCAAAAAAAACATCGAATGTCAACCGAAATGAGCACTAAAGTCAGATAAGCCATCATTATTGCAATTACAATTAAGCTTACAAGTCCTGACAAATAAACCCCTGTCCTGCCATGTGAACTTGCCGCTTCTAGCCCAAGAAACACTTTCAGCCCCCCCGCCTAAGCTCCTCGCTGGCAAAGGTTGGGGTAATTACAAGGTTTGCAAGCTGCGCCCACAGCCTAGGAATCCACCCTCAAGCTGGCTGGGCATCGGGGACGCCTCTAAACCCCGGGTCCGTTGACTACCCGCGAATCCTCGCTGTGAATACAAGTGACGACGGGTTACCCGACGCCACTTCAAAATCGTAGTCTCCTTTGTACGGAGCTCTACCCAAATATAACATGCATGAAACCTCAGTTCCAATTAGTCCAATATAATCACAACATGAGTAAAAACGCACCACCGAGCCCCAATAACTATACTCATCATGATACAAATAACTATATCCAAATAGTTTCAAAAGAGTTAACTGCTTTTACTCTTATACAACACACATATTAAAACTTTAATGAGTTCTAATACATGCATACATCACCAATCCATGCACAACCCGACTTCTTCTAATCCCCGCCCCAGATTGCCGTCCCCCGCACGCCCCCATCTCGTGAAATATCCTCGACAGGTGAGCTAATGCTCGCAGTGAATCCGCCCTGCCGGGCTACTCCACCTAAGTGCAGTGCAATGTTCCAATATAAACACACATTCAAGCAAATGCATGATCCTACTTGAATGTCTACATGACCAACTCATATCCCGAGTCCTCACCGACTCCCTCACACTTGCCTAAGCCTCGTATGAGAAAACTAATTTCAAACAAAGTTATTTGTCATATATTCAGGGTCTACCCTCCGATCTAAGTAAAGGATCGTCTCGGTTTTTGCCATACGTAGTGGACTACTCCTCCGGTAAATATATATCAATCAGTCACCTCCGACGATCGATATTTTATATGTGGACTACCCTCCGATGTATATCAATCGGCCGCCTCCGACGATCGATATTTTTTAGTACGGACTAAATTCGACTCATTATGTTATTATTTTAGACAACCCTCCGAGATATTTTTATATTCACTAGTTTACCCTCCTAAATGCTTCTTCTGGAGAAAAATCACCCTCATGCACTACTCCTATCTCTGGTGCCCAAAGGTGACAGAAATGCATTAGATGCCATTTCAATAACTCATATAACACATGCAAATATATCACCATGCATATATTCACATACTCTAAATCACACACCATGTCATGTAATTAATCAATTCATAAAAAATTAGCTTACTTCGCTAATGATCAAACACGAGCAATTCAATTTGAACTGCCTTCGACAAACACATTTTCACACAAAAATAGGTTTTCGTGTCAATTATCTCCTAGAATGTAAAACCCTAGGTTTACTTGCCCATTACATTCCACACTATTGCCCTACTTTTGCGACCCGCATTTTCACGGCCATATTTCCTCATTTTATACAAACCACAATACAATCCATGGTAATGAATCACACTCCTTTAGACACTGTAAACATCCGTGAGCGTCACGATCAGAATTGGGTTCCATAATCCAACAATTAGGTCCCAAGTTTCTGGGATCGATCAAACTGCCCCTCACGGCCCTATTCAAATTTCTCAAACATTTGCAAAGTACATTTAAAATAGGGAATTAAACCCAAGTAGGGAGAAACTCCTACCTCAAGGAGTTTATAGAAACTCCTAACTTAGACTCCATCAAGCCCTCTCCGCGCAGCAAATGCCTTTCCTTCGCCTCAAGACCGCCATAACTATTTGACACATCGTATTTCTGTAGAGGTTCTCTCTCTCTAAAACTCTCTCAAACATCCCCTTACTGTAAGTCCCTGCTTCATTCACGTTTTTGCTCTTGATTTAAAATGAAGAAGATGGTTACTGTTTACAATTTTGTTTTATTATCATTTAATCCATTTACTTAATTAATTCACTTCTTTCTCCAGTTTTGACATTCTACTTCTATCTCACCATTCCATTTAATCATTTATCTACTCATACCACTTATGGTACATGAATACTTCTGTTATTGCGGTGACTTTCTCGTCGTGATCGAAATCGCTTACTTAATTCAAACGTGATGCCTCGAAAAACGCGGCCAACTCCGACCGCCCTTTCAATATTATGAAATTTTACGCATAACTAGATTTTCGAGACATTCCAAATCTGAAATCCGTTTGTCATCCGAGATCTGTGGTGACAATTACGGATTTTTGAACCTAAATTAACAATTTTGTAATCTTAAATTACTTATTTTACCCTTTTCCCGTAATCGAATTTCTTGCCTTACATTCTCCTCCTAAAAGGTATTTGGTCCCAAAGCCCAGTGACAATTACAATCAATCACATGCATATGCAATCAAAAGATTTCTAATATGCATGTAAAATAATATTTAAATCTTTAAACGATAAACCCTGCATCTTCATCCCTAAACAAGAAGGATGGGGTGGCCCACATCGCGGTCCCTGCGCCTCCCACGTGGACCTCCACCACAAGGTCTCCATAGTACCCCCTCATCAAATTTCACGGCCCTGGCGCCGCAAACCTCGATCACGGCTTATCCAAATACATACCGGTCCTCCTCAAAGGTTCCATCCGTGTCAATTTATACGTCTCAATCCACCACGAAATTTATCCTAAGATACTTCCTGAGCATGGAGACGTGAAATACCCCGGTGGGACACTGACTGGGTGGCGGTACATTAACTGGAGACGCTGAATAGCGTCTACCCCGAAAGTATCTCGGAAGGTCCAATAAACCTCTACGATATTTCCCACGTCACGAATCCCGAATTAATTCTTCAAGACGCCTTCAAGAAGACATGATCTTCAACCTCGAACCTAAGGGTCGACGTCAGACATCAAGATAGCTCTTCCGCCGCCCGGTAGACGCGGAGAAGACGCCGCTATCAAGCTCACCTTTCTCGGGAGGTGTCTCTAATTAAATCGTGACCAGTTGACGGAGCTCCTCTCCCACCCTCTGCTCACTACGAACGTGCGATCCCGGCACGGCCTCCCATACTGCCTTTATACTTGCCATCCGTATACTCGCCCCCCGACAACCATCGCCGTAGCGACTCCACTAAGGGAAAATGTCCTGCAACTGCCCTTACGGTCCGTAGATCATGTCGCAGCGCACGCCCCTCTAACACCCGCATAGTCCTCCGCATCGAATTTCATTTGTCTCGAGGGTGAAACGCTCAGATCATAGTCACCACTGCTGCTCCATAGCCTTTAAAACTCTTCCAAAAGTGTCAGAAACCTCGGGCTGTCCCTATCCGACACTATGGATACCAGACTCCATAACCGACTACCTCTCGAATACACCTGGGCAGCACCCTCCAATGCGAAGGTCATCCGCACACCAGAAAATGTGCCAACAGCCAGTCGATCCATCATCACCCATACCGCACGCTCGTTACGTCCATGGCAAGTGGGTCACAAAGTCCATCGTGACGTGCTCCCACTTCCACTAAGCCACCTCCAATGGCTGAAGTAGCCCTGTTGGCTTCTGGTGCTCAGCCTTAACCTGCTGACAAGTGAGACATCGTCGAACAAAGTCCCCTACGTGTCTCTTCATCCCACTCTAATAGTACTGGCGATGAAGATCCTGATACATCTTCGTGCCACCTGGATGCACGGCAAATCGAGAGCAAGAAACCCCCAGAATCTCTTCAAATTCCATGGACCCAAACTACCACTGGCCCCCATATCGAAGACTACCATCTAAGGCACCTGGCCCAGCCTCCTCACCCGTACTGATCGTACTCCGTCCCTCACTGACACTAACTCTACGTCCCGCCATCGGGACTCAATCACCGTCAACAGACAGCCACCAACCCCAAGGTACTCGAGCCCTGCCCGCCAGATCGGGTCTAAACCCGTCCCATCAGCCCGAGCATCCGGGCCACTCCCGGTAAGCCATACTAGCCAACGCTCCCTCGTGGATTCCGACTCCAGTGCATCAGCCACTACCTTGCCTTGGCCCCAGGATGGTAAATGAAAAGTGAAGTCATAATCCTCTAGGAACCTATATCCACCGCTGCTTCCTTGCCATATTAAACCCGCCATGAAACATACTTCGTAATTTCTTTATGGTTTGAGTACACTCCTCGAACTCCCTGTCAGATAAGTAGTGGCGCCAAATCTTCAAGGCGAAGACTACTTACCGCTAACTCATGTCGTGTGCGGTAATTCCCTCTCGTGATTCTTCAACCGACGAGAACCATAAGTTACTACCCTCCCGGGACTGTGACAAACACATCCCAATCCTAGCCTCAGGTAGACTCACAACATGACTGTGGTACTCAATATCCCCGGGTCCCGGATCACGGAAGATGGAGTCGGCGGTCTCTCTTCAACTCCCTGAACGCTCCTCGCATCGGTCAGGTCCCAATCAAATCCCGACCTCCTTCCTGTGGGCCAACTCAGCTGGCAAGGCCATATCCTAGAGGAAATCCAATGCAGTCTCCCGTAATACTCAGCCAATCCCAAGAAACTGGCTGATCTCAAGACCCACTCTTGCCTCTCCCAACTCATCGCCGTGACCTTCCCGTCGACCGACACTCCTCGATGTCGACACCACGTGTCCTAAAAAATCTTACCTCGCGTTTAACTCTACTTATCAACTTAGCTAACAAATGATGGTCTCTCAAAGAACTTAACACGATCCTCAAGTGATACTCATACCCCACTGATCTTTTCCGGAGTAGATCAAAATGTCATCCACGGCATCATTATAAACTGAACATCCAAATGCAGGGTCGGAATATCCTACGCACGATCCATGAACATCGCACATTCTCGTTAATCCAAAGGGCATCACCAGAACCTAAAGTGCCCATAACGCTGTCCCAATGCCGTCTTAGGATATTCGTATCCCCTAACCTCACCTGATGGTAACCGCTGGCGAAGGTCTACCTCGAGTAGACTCGCGCCTCTCTCAACCCGATCAAACAAGTCATCGATTCTGTGAATGCTGCTACTCGATTCTCGATCGTGAACCCTCGTTTCAATCAATATAATCACGTACGAAGGGTCTTGTCCTTCTTCTTCGCAAATAGGAACCGTTGCGCCCATGGTGAAGTGCTCGCCTACCGAACTCCTCGCCCAATAGCCTCGTGAATCGACTCGGAAGTTCCTCGCACTTCAATCGCATATCCTGGCGGTAGTCATGAGACGGGCGGTACCAGGTGTACCTCCCGATACTGCGTTTCATTACCTTCGTGAGGTAATCCGTAGCTTCATATGGAAAATACATTCATATACGCCGCACACTACCCGAGGTAGATCTCGACCGGGTCTCACCCCGTCCCTGTGTAAGGCTCGCTAGCCAACTCCGCACCATACCGGCACTCGGGATCTCGATATCAGACAAAACATCATGCTCGTCCCTTGAAATCATACTAGTACTATCCCGTAGGCGAATCTCCTACGCCAATCGATAACGTCCTTGCTATCAACACTCCATCCTGGGATGACATCGAACTGACATGTCCATGATCCTCTGTCCACCGAGTGTAGTCCCCAGATCTCAACCGCGCAACCTCGACCCATCATCCCTATTCTCGCCCCAACCCCAGGAGAACTCCACGACAACTGCCCCCGGCAGTCCCCAACCCTGCCCAACTCTCTCTCTATGGTCAGCCTGGTCCCAACCATGGAATCCAAGGACTCATAGGCGTGTCCTTATATCCCTGGTCCAATGGACAACTTCAGCCCATTCTCTAATCTCCTAACCTCGACCAAGTCTATGGCCAATGAATCATCACCAAACTGAGATTAGTCATGAACCTAGTCACATGATCCATCATAGTTTATCGCCGCTCAGCCTAGAACCCCGAGCCCCTGAAAGTACACCCACATGAACAAATTTCTCACCTCGCCCATGTCATCGCCTGTCTCCCAGAGGTCCTCGCCTTCATTTCCACTATATTCGGGCCTCACCTCTCTAGTTGGAACGTTAACTAGTCGACCGCCGCGTTGGAGGTAACTCATAGCCCTAACACCTTCACTGCATAAACCCAATGGTCTCGCCACCATCGGGATCCTCCCCCATGAATGCCTGAGATGATTTTTTTGAATTCAAAAACCTCCTGAGGTTGTGGATCTTCAGCTCACCGCCATACCAAACAGGCGATGCAGATCCCGCTGCGAATACCCACAAATTACTCAAAGGTCCTGTTCATCAAAACACTCATGGTGTCCGATCAAGACTTCGTGGACGCCCTCTACAGCCCTCTCGGGCCCTACTAGCCATCTACACAATCAACATGGCGCTTAAATTCAATACAAGATTCTAAGGCATAAACATAGCCCCAGACACTAATCATACAGATATAATGGGCAGGAGATATATCATTCTCAGATTTACAAAGAAGGCAATCAATTTTGCATTTAAAATAATATTGTTTTCAATATAAAATTTATTTTGAAAATTCAATTTTTGAAAATTTATTTTTCGTAAAATTTTGTCTAAATTCTTGTTGATTTTATTTTATTTTATTTATTTAATTTAATAATTTTTTTTTTTTTTTCTTTGTGGCCTAGGATTTGACACGGTTCAAGGAACCTGGGTTCACTAACAATATCCAACCGACCAAGAATGCACCCAGGTCAACACTCCAAGGCTAAACAAAGCCGAGCGCACTGCGCACAAATGGGCCAAAGCCCATACTTCGCTGGCCCCGCTCTCGCCCTCGCAGCGCCCCGGCGGAGCTCAGGGCTCCCGCGCCCAGGAGCCGCCTGCGTTGCCCAGCCCTCGCTACACACAAGCCGCCGCCACGCTGCGCCTTCGCTCGGAACCGCACCACAGACGCTGCTGCCACGGCAGCGACGCCACTTCTCGCTAGTCTTTCCGTGCCGTAGAGCTCGCCATGTGATGCCAAGCCTCTCACAACATGGGTCGCTAATCGACACAGTTACACCCAACCCCTCAAATTCTACCACATCGGGTGAATACACTCTCAAGCCACGATAAGAATTAGCGGTCTCTGCGAATATGCTCCTTCCTGTGTTGCAATACAATCCGGCCATATTCCCATTATCAGACATGCATGCATAGACAGAATACAATCTCAAATTCTTCCAAATTTCTTTTTGCATACATTACTGGGCCAAGCATTGCAATACACTTTACCACGCCCACCTAAGGTCACTATGTCAAGAATACAACGCCGCCACTAGGTTACGTCAACATGCTTTCCAAATTTATCAGACACCTAAGTTGCAATTCAAATCCTTATCTTGCAATACAATTACCTAGCCATTTAAGCCTAAATCTCTGCAATACAACCCACTCTCATGCAATACAAAATATTTTCTCATAATATCATTCATAAGAGCTCCAAAAACTGGCTCGCACCAAATTTTTCATTATTCATTTTCCCTTATTTCCAGCTACTGGAAAAATTCTAAAAAAATATTTATACATTTTTTTTTTCATTTTCTTTAACACTCAAATAAATTTACAAAAATTTATTTTCTTCATTTTCTTCAGTTTTACACCATATAAAACCTTAGGAAAATTATTTCTTCTTTTTCCGCCTTACACTCCAAAAAATTTCCACCTTCATTCATCATTTTTTTTCATCTCCCAAACTCATCAAAGAGAGACACTAAATATATATATATATATATATATATATATATATATACTTTTAATTCGGGAAAAATGGTCCTGTAATTTCCTCAAAGTCTCCCCTTAAGTGTTAATACTAACTCCTAGTGTTCCACCTCAAATTACTTAAAATTCCGATTTCCCTGTATTCTTCAATAAACCAAATAAATTTCTAAAATTTATTTCTTTATTTTATCCTTCCAATTTTTACATTAATCAGAAATCCCAAAAAATTGTTTTCAACACCTATGTGCCACCACTTAAGCAATACAAACATTTCACAACACACATACAAATACGTACATACACAATTCATCATACACAATTCATCAAATCACACAAAACATACCAACACATGCATGCAAAGGTCCCATCTTGTCCCGTGATTTCCTAGGTAATCTCATACCTAAACTTAACATCGAACCACACCAGTGTGATGTTTTACTCGAGCCATGGCCTAAGCCTGTAAATCCTCAATCTCAGGTCATGATACCCATTCACATCAAACCACCTAAGAGTGATGGATACCCAACCCGAAGCTCCCTTTGTGCATTCGTATACTCCAAGTTCGCATACTTGCCGTGACTTCCAACCTCAGTGGGTCCATGACTCACCCGCCAACCCGTGCGAATGACAGTTTGGATGCTCGTTACCCGACGCTCATACTCCTTCAACCCGGCAAGAGTCTCCTTCAGACGGAGCTCCACCCAACATAATACCACATGAAACTAGTCCCAAGCAAATTAAATATAATCACAACATGAGTAAAACGACCACTTGGGCCCAATAGTTTCAAAAGAGTTAATCTGTTTTTACTCTTATACAACACATATATTAAACTTAACGAGTTCTAATACATGCATACATCATCAAAGCCACAACCTTGGGCTTTCTAATCTCGCCTAGATTTGAGGCTGCCCTCGCACGCCCCGTATCAGAAACAATATCTCTAACAAGGAAGCATAATGCTCGCAGAGCTTAACGCCTGCTGGAAGGCACTTCCACCTAAGTGCAAGGTAGTTTCCATTATAAAACATCATAGCACATTCAAGCAAATGCATGATCCTACTTGAATGTCTAAGCATGACTAACTCATATCCTTTTAGTCTCACTTAATTTTCACACTCTGCAGCCTAAGCCTCGTGATGAGAAAAACTAATTTCAAACAAAGGTTTGTTTATATTCTGCGGGTCTACCCTCCCACGCAAGTAAAGGGACTGCTCTCGATGTTATATTTAGTGGATCACCCTCCGTAGATATATTTGACCAGCCGCCTCCTACGATCATATTTTATACGCTGACTACCCTCCGAATGTATATCACCGTGTCTCCTCGATGTATATCAACTCCGTCGCCCCGACTATATTGATATTTTTAGTAATGACTACCCTCCTCATCATTATTTTTTTTAGACAACCTCCGAGATATTTTACATTCACTAGTCTACTCCTCCCAAACAGCCTTCTTCGAGAAACTACCTCATGACTCACTCCTAGACATCTCTTAGTGGTGCCCCAAAGGCATATAGAAAAATGCACCAGTGGATGCCATTTCAATAACTCATATAATATATGCAAATATATCATCATGTATATACTCTCCACATAATTTAAATCATAATAATCATACGTAATTAATCAATTCATACATAAAAATTAGCTTACTGGCTAATGATCAAACACTTAGCAATTCTAATTTAGAACTACTGATCAACACATTTCACACAAAATAGATTTTTTGTATTATCATTCTTAGTGAATAAGAAACCCTAGGGTTTACTTATCATATTGTCTGGTTAATTCATTGTCTACTTTAGAACTCAAGATTGTACGGCCATTTCCGGCCTTATACAAACCACAACACAATCCATGGCATGACCACACTCTTAGACACCCAAATAGTCTCGTGAGTTAGCCACGGATCAGAATTGGGTTCCATAAATCTCATCAATTCTGGCCCCAAGTTTGGGACCGGATCAAACCTGCTCCCTCACTACCATTCAGCTCAAACATTTGCAAAGTATTTAAAAGAGGAATAGAAACCCAAGTAGGAGAAACCCTCACCACAAGGAGCTCGAGGAAATTCCAAACCTGTTCACACAAGCCCTCTCGCGTAGGGAGCAACTTTCCTTCTCGCGCTCAAGACTTCACCGACTATCGGATCGCGACGCAGATTTCGCAGATATCGTCACGCCCCGATCCTACCGTCTGATTCGCTGATCCGAACCGGTCCGGGCGCCACGATACTATCTAAACTATAATCGCACTCCCACCGTGATCGACCTCATCGACCGCTCTTTCTGAAATGTGACTCACTCCATGCGCACAAACAATTTCGCAATAACAAAATCATTTTGTACATATACAAAAGAACTACCACCGGAGTGGTGTCCTACACCCATACACATATACAGAGTCCCATCTACTTATACATGTACAATTTCATTACAAACATCGTAGATCGGCAAGTGGGGCTACCGGTGAGCACCTATCTCCGCAGTCGGGCTCACGGCTTGATGTGGAATGTCCTGCCTTCTATCCTTGTCTTCGGGCCTTCTCTCGTGACTCACCATTGAATAATCGCAAGTGTTTTTACGCTTAAGTGGGGAGCATACATGGACAACCACCACTGGCGACCGTCACGTTTTCTATACATATGCATTATATATATCTAAACATTTTTCTATAACGTAATTCTTTATCATCCGATATTCCTATCGTATGTCAATCTTTTTCTATTGCTATTGCTCTATGTCTTTTAGCATCTCCTTTATTTAGTACTTTTTTCTTCTGTATCTCCTATTCGAAAAGTACTTTTTACATATTCCCATACTTATCCCGTGTTCAATCTTCACGCTCTTTGTTATATATGTCTTTTCTGAATGTTCCTAGTTCTTCGGTCAAGTTATACTAGCATGTCTCTAGTCTATGTTCTTTTTCATCTTTCTTGCTCTATGATTTATTGTATCTTCACTTTCATACTTGTACTATTGGGTACTTCTCTCCTAGCTAGGTAGGTGTTCATCTCTTTGCATTTTCTATATCCCGTTATCCCTATTATTCTATACTCTCTTACATAGTGTTTGTACTTTCTATTCTCTATCTATCCTATACTGTGCTTCTTTGTAGTTTCTTATTACTTTTCTTGTTCATATACTTATTTTCATCAATTTATAATCGTACTACTTGTTCTTGTAATTGTTCCAGACTTTCATCGTATAGCGTAGCTATGCTTCTCATATCGTCACATTCTTCAGGATATTATCATTTCCTTTGGTTTCATGTCCGCAAATACCTTGTGGCTGATATCGAAACTATGTGTACCCGGGCTGGGCATCATCACCGCACGAGGCGCACCCTTTAAGCCCAGCACACCTTCGATGCACATCATCATCGCACAGATGCTGACCTACGCCATATGCCATCTGCACCAAAGCGTACCATCACCGCATTTGAGGCGCTGATCTCGCCTATCAGGGCACCCTCGCGGCCACCTCGATCCAAACGGATCTATATCATCGACCCAAACGGCCCTACTATCCGTTTGGCGAATATGCCGCAAAGAATCGTATCTTCCTATAGGCATGCCTATCTATCCTCTCTTACCGTGTCCTGCGCATAATCACTTATTACATTCGTATATATTCCCATAAGCATGAATAACTATCATATCATATTTTAAGTTTTTACATATATACTATCGTTATTTTTACTCGTATTAGTTCTCATATAACTCGTAGTTTCACATTTCTATTCTCATATATATATATATATATATATATATATATATATATATATATATATATATATATATATATATATATATAATACATATATATTCATATCTTTTCTATCATTTAGTTTTGTCTATCAGTATTTCATGAATGCATCTATGCACTCTCAGAATCATATATCTATATATATAGCTTTCTATATTCATATCTCTTTATATCATTAATACATTTCTATCATGATTTAGCTATCCTCAGACTTTCTATAATCCTATCAGGAAGCTTTCACTCATTCACATTTTCATATATAAAATTCTTGTCATTTATGCTATTGTTCTCATTCCTATGCTTTGTCATCTTTTGCTTATCTTTTATCGTTCTTACTTATGTCTTCTATCATATGTTCTAGTTGTTCCATCTTATCTCTTCTCGTGGTATGTCTATCTCTATATTCCTATCATTTACATATTCCCTTATTATGTCTTTATCTACTCATATACTTTCCTATATTTCTTACTACGTTCCATCTATTCTCGTTCCATGTATTTATTAATCATAATGCTCACAACATAATCTTATATTCATATGTGCCTATCAATTCGTACTTTTAGACTATCGATTCACGACATATCCTATCATATCTTATCATATCTTATGACTTTATACCTATCATATCTGGTTGTTTTATTATTATCCCTATATTAATATCATATTCATGTTTTATGAACATATCTATACATATTGTAATTTTCTATATTTTCCTTGTTTCACGGTTATTACATATAGCACTTCATATATACTTATGAAGTATGATGTGTATGAAAATTACACCTCATTCATATATTCTTATTCCTCTATGAATTTATTTTACTTAGAAATTGGAATCAATCCAATTGATCATCCAAACTACACAGGCATTTTCATGCCAACTAGTCATTTTACCCATTTTTCTAGTGACATTTGTATTGTATTAATTTTTCCATGTCTTAACTTTGTTATTTGACACTATGTCCTTATGACTTATTTTAAAGCTATGCTAAGGGTTCTATTCCAACTGGAATCACCCAATTTGAGCACCGGACCAAGTTAAGTCCGAACAACCCGACTTCTATGTTCTAACATCAAAACCGTAATTTGTTCAGACATGGTCCCACTTCGAGTGGATTTTTGGGCTACTTAGAGTCATACTTGACGATGTCTATTTCATATGGATGGTTTTTCTTGAAGTCTATTTCACCGCCACTTGAATCACTCAAATCATCGGATGCTAAATGAGCAAAGCTATGGTTAAATACAAAAACTCGGGTCATAACAGCAAAATTCCTCGTAATGTGCGTTATACTTATACAAGCTCGTTATCAGATCGGTACAATCCCTGCCAAAATGACCAGAATCGAATTGTACCGGTACAAAGCTCAAGTTGTACCGGTGTACTAATCACCCGGAATGCCCTAAAAATGTGTTTTCATTTTTCATACTTTGATACTCAAATTCCAATTCTACACTTCAAACACACATCAAATCCTTTCCACCATCTCAATCACTTTTCTATTCAATTTCTTTCATTTCTTATCTTCTTTCAAAACCTTTCCATGAATTTCCTCCCCCAAAATCATTCCAACATGTGCTGGTGACCCATCCTCAAACCAACGATGATGATTAGTTAGGCCTATTCTAAACCCTAACCACCAGCTCAATTAACCATGAATCCAACCCAGTGGAAGTGATTCACTTCATCTTTTGTTCCATACGGGCTCTTACCAACCCTAAATTCAAGAGATCCAAGATTATGATACAATTCTAATAATAAAACTCCCAGATTTAGAGACAAGAGATTAACCACTGCCAAGCCTTAAATCTATGATCCATACAAAATCCATAATTTTCAAAAAATAGTTTCCATACCTTGATCTTTAGCTTGTTTTGACTCCTTCCTCTCTTCTTCTTCTTCTCTCTTTCTCTCTCTTCTCTCCCTCTCTATACTGGCTTCCCTCCCCCTCTCCCAAATGAGACCAATTTTGGCCCTTAAAACCTATTAATTGAGCCAAGGCCATGCTCTGGCCAAACAATAAAAACCCATTTTCTTTTAAGTTTCTTACTGCATTCGTCCCTGCAATTCCTTCCCTTTGAAATCAATCTATGCCAATTTCTCATTCTAAATTCAATCTTTCTTTCTTTGTTAATTCTCTCATATCCTTAATAAATTACAAGATTGCTCCTCAGATTCAAAAACTCCCTCTCCTTGGCCCTCATTTTATTTTCCTAAATTCATATTTAGTTTCTTTTAATATACTCCTAAACAAGTCCGAAATCAAGCAAAGTGATATTTTTGGACAAGCATAACTCTCCCTTCCTCAAAGGAATTTCGTCCTCGAAATTCAATCTATGCGCTAATTTATCTGTTCTATGTCAAGTCTTTTATTTTCATGTCTTTTACATATGACCTTTCTTATATTTTCTTTTCATTTCTATTCTCTATGTCATGTCTATATTTGACTATTATCATATCTATATGATAAACAATGTGCGACATCCACATCGTGGAGCCATATTACTTTTCATATACGTGTATCCATGTTTATCCTTTCTATCTTTATACTCTATCTAGACTCAGTTTCTTATACTCATCAGACTCGCTTTCAAACATAAAGCTCTTTCCAAAACGCTTCTAAACCTTTGCTCGATACCACTGGGGTCGTCACTTCCCCGATCCCTACCAACTTATCACGATCCAACAAGTCCGGCAGCGCGATACTATCTATACTATAATCGTACTATAATCGTACTAGGACTCCTATCGACCGCTCTTTCTCGTAGCCGCACTGGGCATTTATCGGGCGCACAAACAATTTCGTAATAACAAAATCATTCAGACATATATAAAAGAACTACCACCGAGTGGTGTACGTCAAGCAATCTATACACATACAGCAGTCCCATCTACTTGGAGAGCATGTACAATTTCTATTGTAGCAAAACATCGAATGGAAGCAAAGGCCGGGTGAGCACTCTATCTCTCGAGTCGGCCTCATTTGGTCAAGTGGAATGTGTCCCGTCTTCTATCCTGTCTTCACCCTTATGTACCTACACTGATTGAACACCCGTATAAGCTTTTTACTTAGTGGAATATGTTGGCTGGACAACCACCAATGGCTACTGTCACAAGCTTATATGTACATATGCATTATATATATATCTAAACATTTTCTATATAACGTAATTCCTTATCATCCGATATTCCTATCAGATGTCAATCTTTTCTATTACATGTTCTATGTCTCTTAGCATCTCCTTTTATTTATACTTTTTCTCAGATTCCTATTTGAGTACTTTACATATTCCTATACTTATCCTCGTGTTCATCTTTTCATGCTTTGTTATATGTCTTTTTCAATGTTCCTATTCTTTGTCAAGTTACATAAAGATGTCTCTAGTCTATGTCTTTTCATCTTTCTGGTTTATGGGATTTATTGCATTCTTCACTTCTCATACTTGTACTATTGTATACTTTCCTATTATAGGTGTTCATCTTGTAATTTTTTCATATCCTGCTATCCCGTACTCATTCCTATACAGGTATATTTGTACCTTCTATTCTATCTATCCTATACTTTGCGGTTTCTTTGTATACTTTTATTACTTTTCTCAGGTTCATATACTCTATTTCTTACATCAATTTATATTGTACTACTTGTTCTGTAATTGTCTCCAGATTTCATCGTACAGCGTAGCTATGCTTCCTATATCATGTCACATCTTCATACATATCATTTCCTGCTCAGTCCCGTAAATACCTTAGAGTTTTATACTTGAAACTATGTGTACTGGAGGTACATCACCGTACGAGGCGCGATCCTGCCCTGTTAATACCCGAAGGTATCACCCGTACGAGACAAAGACCTATGTCATATGCTATCGGTACCCAAAGGTAGCCCACACCTGTACAGGCAAAGGATCTCCTCGTCTATCAGGGTGACCCTTACTGTGGCCACCTCGATCCAACGGATCTATCATCGACCAAACGGCCTCAATATTCGCCGTCTACAATATGCTTCAGCAAAGAATCGTGATTCTCCTAGGCATGCCTATCTATCCCCTCTACCAGTCCTATGCATAATCACTTTATTACATTTTCTCAGACATATCTCATATAAAGATGAATAACTATTGTTACTATATTTGCTTTTACGATATATACTATCGTTACTTTACTGTATTAGTTCTCATAATCAGAAGGTTTCAGCATTTCTCGGTTTTCATATATATATATATATATATATATATATATATATTCATATCTTTTCATCATATTTAGTTTTGTCTATCATATTTCATGAATGCATCTATGCACTCAGAATCATATATTCATATATATAGCTTTCTATATTCATATATCTCTTATATCATTAATACATTTCTATCATGATTTAGCTATCCCTCGTATTTCTATAATCCTATCATGTAGGCTTTCACTCATTCACATTTTCTTATATATATAAAAATTCATCATTATGCTATTGTTCTACATTCCCATGCTTAGTCATCGCTTTATTCCCAATGTGTTTTATCATTTATGTTCCTTCTATCATATGCTCCATGTAATTCCATCTTATTCTTTCAAGATGTTCATCCTATATTCTATCATTTACATATGGTTCTGTCATGTCTCTTATCTACTCATATACTTTCTCTATATTTCCTATCATGCTCCATCATTTATTCGCTCACGTATTTGATAATCATATGTTCACAATATATAATCTTATATTCATACGTGCCTATCAATCACAGGTACTTGTAATTCATCAGATCTTATGATTATAATCCTATCATATTCATCACATCTTATGACTCTTATACTCTATCATATCTTACAGATATATCCTATATTATCATATTCATGTTTTTATGAACATATCTATACATATTGCATTTTCTATATTTTCCTTGTTTCATGGCTATTAGCATATAAATACTTCATATACTTATGAAGTATGATGTGTATGAAATCACACCTCATTCATATATTCTTATTCCTCTATGAATCTATTTTACTTAGGAATTGGAATCAATCCAATCGGATCATCCAAACTACAGTTATGGCATTTTCATGCCAACTAGTCATTTTACCGATTTTTCTAGTGACAATTTGTATTACTAATTTTTCCGGGGTCTTAACTTCATATTTCGACACTATGTCCTTATACTCATTTAAAGCCAAGTGTGCTATGGTTCTATTCAAATTTGGAATCACCTAATTTGGGAGCAATCGGAACTCAAGTTACGTCTAAATAACCCTCGACTTTCTATGTTCTAACATCGAAACTTAATTTATTTCAGACAATGGCCCAATTTCTGAAAGTGGATTATTGGGCTACTTAGAGTCATAATTTGACGATGTCTATTTCATATGGATAGTTCTTTCTCAGTCTATTTAATTGCATACTTGAATCACTCAAATGATAAGAAACGGGCAAAAGCTTATTGGCCAAAATACAAAACAGGCCAGAATGCGAAGTTTTAACAGTTATACTGAGATAAGCTCAAGTCGTTCTTGCATAACTCGCCAAACGACTGTAACTGAAATTGTACCGTACAAGCCTGCTGTACTGGTACTAATCACCTGAAATGCCCTTAAATGTGTTTTCTCACATTTTTCCATACTTTTGATATCAAATCACCTCCTAATACTAAACACACATCAAACTTTTCCAATTCACTTCGGGAATCACTTTTCTATTCAATTTCTCTTTCATTTCTTATCTTCTTTCAAAACCTTCCATGAATTTCTCCCGTAAATCATTCCAATACGGGCGTATGACCCATCCTCAACCACAACTACGACGATTAGTTAGGGTTTATTCTAAACCCTAACTCAATCGCTTTCACTAACTACGATCCAACTCCAAAAGGAGGATTCCTACTTACCTTAGAATCTATGCTGGTTTTACTAACCCTAAATTCAAGAGATTCAAGATTATGATGTACCCCCAACAAAATCCTAGATTTAGAGAGACAAGAGATTAACCATGTCAAGCCTTAAATTCCATGTGATCCATACAAATCCATACTCAAAACTAGTTTCCATACCTTTGATCTTAGCTGCCATCTCCTTTCCTTCCTTCTCTTCTTCTCTCTTCTCTCCCTCTCATACGGTTTCTCCTCTCCCAAATGAGACCAATTTTGGTCTTTAAACCTATGTTTATAAGCCATGTTTGGCCAAACAATAAAAGTTCCATTTTTCTTTAAGCTTCCTTAATTGCATCTCGTCCCCAAATTCTTCCCTTTTGAAAATCAACTTATGCCAATTTCCTCATTCGACCTCAATCTTTCCTTCTCTCTTTGGCGACTCTCTTGCTATCTTTTTTGACAAATTACAAGATTGCCCTCAGATTCTGTGAACTTTCCGGGTCCCTCATTTTATTTTCCGAAATTCATATTTGCAAATTTCTTTTAAATATACCCTTAAACAAGTCCGAAAAACTGCTAGCAGATATTTTTATTGCTACATGTTTCTCTCCTCTAAAACTCTCTCAAACTGCCTTCTTTACTATAAGTCCCTTCTTCATTCACGCTTTTTTGCTCTTGGATTAAAATGAAGAAGATGTTACTGCTTGGCAATTTCTTGTTTTATTACTACTTAATCCATTTTAGTTTAATTAATTCACTTTTCTCCACTTTGACATTCAGCTTCCATCTCGTCACCATTTTATCATTTATCTACTCATACCACTTGTTCAGACATGAAAGATTGTTATACGCGACTCGTCAGATCGAAAATCGCTTAAGGCACCCGTAAAACAATGGGATGCTTCGAAAAACGGTCAACTAATCGCCTCGAATATTACAATTTTTACGCGCAAGCAATTAGATTTTTCGACGATTCCAACGAAATTCGCTTCGGCCATCCGAGATTCAGAGAATAAATTGAGGATTTAATCGTACCGTCAATTCTCAGAATCTAAATTGACATTTCCCGCCATTTCTTCGTAAATTTCACTTCAGCCATGTTATCCATCGTGCCAGTGCTTCCAAATTAAAATCCCGCCATAATAAATGTCCTCAATTCTGCTCGGGGCCGCCTGCGTTAAAATCTAAGCCTAGCTGGACCGAACTGGTGATAAGTGGAAACTGGCTGACCGCTGACAGTCGTAAGAAAGAAAGCACTCCATATTCATGATCCAAAGACTCCATTAAGGAGCATGATCCCCATGATTACGACCTTCTAATCATTCTCCAAAGATCTAATCAAGGAGCAGAAGAAAAGATCCCCCACCTAAACTGGGTGTGTGTAAAGATTTCGTATCACCATCCACGTTAAAGTCACCATGACATCCACTATAAATATCGAAAGAACCCCAATTCAACAAAATAGACGCATCATAACGCCATCAATAACACCTCTTTCCTTTCCTAAAGAAGCAAACTAATCCTCAGTATCACAGCCGACAAGACACCTCGCCGAATCATCCTTTCAAGGCAAAGCATGTGTTATACGGCCGATCCAAATTTCAACAAATCGCCCAACAACTCCCACAAGCTCTGTACCCAAGATCGGAGCAAGCACTAATGTAAGATTATCAATGTTTTTTAAAATAAAAGTTTTATGAGAACCTAAAGTTAAGAGCTCGAGTGGACATATAAAAGGGAGGGGTCTAGGGTTCAAGATCCATGTTTTATGAGAACCTAAAATTAACTTCTATGTTTGAAAAAAGTTTATACAGATATAAGAAAAATAAATTAATTTTAAATAAGATTTTAAGTGAGTGCTGGTATCAATGTAATAATTTAATATAAATTATCAAGTTATTAAGTATATTATACCTCTTAAAAAAGATTATAAAATAATTGAATTATACAACACAAAGCAAAAAAAATAACTTTAAATAATACGTATAAACAAATAAGTTACTCTAAAATTAAGGATCTGTTCGGTTCTTTTTTCAAAACTATTTTATGTTTTAATAAAAAAAAAAAAAAGGATATTACGTTTGGTTCCCAATTTTTTTTTGTTATGAAAAACACAAGAACACATAAAATACTAAATTTTAAAATAAAGTTAATAATTTTGCAGAATACTAAACGATATTCTTATCGCTAAAATTTTCATTTTTTATTTTTATTTTTATTTTTTAAAACTAATCACTTTTTAATATAACATAGTAAACTGATTTCACTTATACTCGAACCCCTCCTCTCCCCATGTTCATCCTTTAAAAATAAACTAACGCTAGAATTATACTAAATTTTCATTCATATTCTTCAGCACTAATGAATGTAAAGTACCAAATATTCATCTCTATGGGCCGGGCTGAGTACATGGATTGGGCCATAGCAGTGACACTAATTTTGGTGGATGAGAGTCGTATGGGATAGCCCATACCAAGCCTGATGGGCCTATTTGATCTAATTAACATAATTAACACTATGTCGTATTCTTTTAATTCCAGCCCAGCAAGAATCTAATTAACATTTTTCTCTCTATCACCCCAAAACATTTTTTTTTTTTTTTGAAGAAAATATCAGCCCAAACTTCTATTTCTTTGGCCACTATTATAGCATACTGACTGGCCAAACCCGTAACCCAAGGCCTTCCGAAACAATTACTAAGGTCCCGCTCTGGCTGAGCTAATTGAAGAGCACTTCAGAAAAATTATTTACTGATTCACTTTAACTGCCTCAAGGTGGCTTCGTAAAACACTTAATCAGCTCGTGATAGATGATTATAACTAATCATGAGTTGGTGGAAACAATCAAATAAAAATATTATATTTTTCATTTTTATCATATTTTTATAAACTATTTATATTATCTAATTACTTTCTAATTTTGAGATCATATTTTTATTCAATAATTTTATTTTTTAAATTGAAACCCATCCTTACTACAGGAGAAAGTAAAGATAAATATTTTAAATACAAATTGTCTTTTAATTTATTTATATACACAAGCAAATTCTTCTTTTTTAAAAATCTATCTAATTTATTCACTATAATATATTGATTCAAATTTTATTTTAATTTGATATTAGTTTATTTTTAGTTATTTAATATGATAAAATCATAACTCAAAATAAAATCTACTTCAAAATAAAAATTTTATGGCATAGTTTATAAATATATTGATATAGAAACAAAAAGAAATAAAAAACGTAGATCAAAAACTTAAATATTACAATTAATTTATTTTATCATAAATTGGTATATTTAATAAATTGGCATTTAGTTTAATGTGACTTGATTCTAATCTATAACATCATACTAAAAATTAATAGATTCTTATTATTTAAAACTAAATTTGTTAGAGACGAGCATAGAGTTTTTATCGTATACATTAGTTTTATTAATATTTTTGTTCGATGAAAATTATAGGGGAATCGAAATTAAACAAAATGTGAACAAAGTCTCAAGTTATGTATATTAAAATAAATATTCTTTTGTGTGGTCTTACATTATTTTTTTCAACAAAATTCGAGAATCTCATTTGGGTTTTTGCTTGGTTTTGCTTGTGTGTTCATTGTTTGTATATCTTTATATCATGTCTAATATAAGTAAATTTATCTTCAGTCATTTACTTTACCAACACAGTAATTTATAATCAATTACCATCACCATCTACTAATCACCGCCAATACATTAAACCAAAACAAACCCTAAAATTTTGGGTTAATGCTCTAAAAGATCTTATCGATGTTTTTGCTAACAAAGTTTTTATTCTTAAAAAAATTTATAAGAACCTAAATTCAAGCTCCGATTGTAACTGTGTTATGAAAATTATTACTAAAAAACTTTCGAAGGAATTATTTTCAAGTACTCTATCGATGTTTTTTAAAATAAAAGTTTTATAAGAACCTAAAATTAAGAACTCAGTTGGACATATGGAAGGGAAGAGTTTAGGGTTCGAGTTCCTGTTGAGACATACTTGTGAAGGAATAGAATACTATATAGTAATGTAAAGTGAATATACGTAAAGAAAAAAAAAAACCTAAAATTAATCAATCTATTTATATATTTTATAATTTTTTTTACTATAATAACTTATTTTCAATTAATTTTTATGTTTATATAATTATATATTAAATCAATCATCCAAAAAAGCAAATACAAGCAATAAAAAAAATTAAAATGTGTTTTTGAAACTATCATGTTGGTGTTCAAAAAACTTATTTTTCCGAAAATAACCTTGTTGTGTTTGAAAAAAGTTTATAGAGATATGCTGAAAAATAAATTAGTTTTTTAAATAAGATTTCCAAGTGAGATGGGACAGGATCAATTTATATAATTAACACAAATTATTAAGAAATTGCCATATTAAGCATATTGTTTAAGAGGTCGGGGTAACAGGCTACAGACCCACTCACTATGCTCAGCGTATATGCAGCCCCATAAACACCCAAGCTCTGGGGTCTACCTGCCAAAAAGGCTGAATCCACTCTGTACCAAAATGCCACAATCGTAAGCCCATATCCTGCAAATCGATCGAATTTCCTCGCTACAAGGAGCAGCAGGTAATCCTCATAACTTATTATCCTTCCGCGAATCTAATCTGGGTTTTCTTAATTAAATCTCATTAGGCGTGAAAATGGCAGATACACTCAAACACATTATCCCGTAAATCCAATCAATCTCTCACTACATGGGCAGAGACACTCTCAATAAACTATTCTTCAATATCTCTTTCTAAAATCCATAAAGCGTAATAAATATCCCATCCAATCTTAGTAACTCCGCGGCCACCCCTCTGTAAAGGTGGATGACATATTAATTTATAACAGATAGAAGTACAATCTTAAATACTGCAAACAGATCATTTCGATGCTGTAATACTAATTTCGTTGATTCTATTTTCAAAATAGAATCCGACTTTGCACCTGAACCATTGGGATGCAAGAGTTCTCCTCACAGCAGAGAAGATTTCATCTGCCTCAGATCAACAATACAATGATTCACCAAATTTTATTAATCCAAGAAATTTACATCCCAAATTTCTCAAGAAATAACTGGTCCAAATTCTCAAATGACTTCACACGTCCAAATTTTTACTCAGAAATTAAAAAAGATCATCATTAAAAAAGATATTATACTTCATTAAAAAAATATATATTATAAAATAATTGAATTATACAAATACAAAGCAAAAAAAAAAAACTCAAATAATAAGTTTAACAAATAAGCTACTCTGAAATTAAAATTATGGATATATATGTTTCGTTTCTATTTTACAAAACTATTTTTATGTTATAAAAATAAAATGAAAAAGGATAATACTTTTGGCTCTAGTTTTTAAAATTTTCATAACAAAAGATAAGCCAATTTTGTTAATATGCATTCACTCTTGTATTAGTCATCAAAACTGATGACACTCTCCCATTTGAAGTTCTGTTCTTCTTTTAACTTAATTGAGAATAGTTTTTAAAAATATAAAGAAATATTATTTTGTATGTTCAAATGCTATTTGTTATTCCAATTTATGTTTTCAAAACAAAGTAATAAAACATAACATGTTCTTTGCATTTTTTTTGTTCTCCTTGTTTTATTATAATAAAAAACAGTTTTCCAAAATTATAAACAAAAAGACCCCTATATTTTTAAAAACAAAAACCCAACAAGACCTATATGATTATTTAACCTCTTTGGCCTTAAATATCTTTACCGTCTCTTTTGTTATTTGGTTTTTTCCCTAATTATAATTTATAAAGATAAATATGTAAATTTAATAATTTATAACTTGGAGTTTTAAGTTAGAGCTTATTAAGTAATTTTATGACTTAAGTAATAAGATTATCTAATAAATTTAATTATAACTTAACTTAAAAGTAAGCTTAAACTATGCAAGTAAATATAAAATGTGTATAAAAATTTTATGGAATCAAATATTTTAAGCATAACGTAGTAGGTACTGCTCCCATTGCTAGAATCTTAAACCTCAGAGATCCCCATCTTACATGCCATCACTATTTAAACTTGAATTGGCATAGATGAGCTCTGCCAAATAAATACACTGGGAAGAAAGTCTACTTTTATTTTTAAAGAGTGGCCAATATTATCGATTCAAACTCGTGGTAACATCACTATATCAAATATATAAATAAATTTAAAAATCATACATGATAGAAACAATATCCAAAATAATAACATAAATAAATCTCTGATGTAAAGATTACAAAATTCATGAAAATGCACTGTAATATTCGCACTCCTCAATTATTTAACATACCGACGATCATAATTGACATATTCGACCGATCAAACTGGCCTTATCCTGCTCACTCTATTTTTACATACGTATAAACACTACAATGCAAGACGGTTTAACGTCAATTGCTACGTCTATAAACACAAACATAAAAACAAAAATAAAAATATAAATATTTATGAAGAACCACTTTATTAAGTAGGGTCAGAAAAATGAAACAAAATGATTCAAATTAGTGATTTCAAGCCAAGAACTATCTAAAAACCACCTCCTCATTGCTTGAGAAAAATAGATTACTAAAGTAAAAGATGAGAAGGGCACTAGATATGTATAATAATGAGTGTTTTCAAGCTGAATTTATTAAGCACTTTACATGTATAACAGCATTTATTCCATAACTTAACTTAAAAAGTAAGCTACAATTTTCAATAAGTATTAAATATTAAATTTTATCAAATACTTAGCATCTTCTGTATAAAAATTAATTATAAAAAATGATCTAGGAAGGCAAAATTCCCACCAATTGTTCATCTATGGTACTTTAAATGACCTTTTTGAGCCCACCAAAGGTCATATATAAAATCAAAAAACATGATACCAAACTCATCTGCACCATCAACATAACTTATATGATACAAATTTTTCAGTGAAATTCTTTTACAATACTCAAGTGAATTTATTTGTAATTATCAACCCTTTTGTTGTAATCATAGCGTACGTGCAATAAGATATTTGTCATCAATATGTAACAAAACAATAAAACGCGTTGATGTAATTTTCAAATTATCATTGGGCAAGAAAATAATAAACCGCGTTTATATTTATCTTGTTTTGAT
Organism: Tetrastigma voinierianum; assembly: GCA_016808115.1. Classification (NCBI taxonomy): domain Eukaryota; kingdom Viridiplantae; phylum Streptophyta; class Magnoliopsida; order Vitales; family Vitaceae; genus Tetrastigma; species Tetrastigma voinierianum. Next base: position 14,229 of record JAEQBH010009539.1, on the reverse strand, counting down.
ATATGATTACTGATAGAAACATGTTTTATGCATGGTGGAACTATATTCATGAATGTTTCTTCAAAAATAAAAATAAAAATTTAAAATACTCAAGGAATTCACCAGCTCCGTTATCGTTTAAAGAGATTATTTTAATAGTAGATGATAAAACAATAAACATATATTGTCCATGCCATTCATCAATATTCTGACTATATTACGCGTTTTGGTACGTACAAAACAATCCTATTTAATCGTTCAAAATATGAGATCCCGCATTATAGAAAATGATTTAAGATCTTAATCACAAACAGTGGTAAATATTGTTTTTTTTTTTTTTTTGAAGTAGAATTATAAATATTGTTTCAGTTCCACATGTCTGTTTTTTTTTTTTTTAGTGATGTCAGTGGTTCATGACTCTAAATGTGTGTATTGTATAAATAGATAAAACACAAATTAAAAATGTGTCCTATTTTCCATATTTATTCATTTTATATATTATATCATAGTTTTATGTTATGAATTTGATCTTGTTCTTTTTGTACGTCGTCCAACCCACCTATTTATCGTTAAGTCATGTGTTAAGGGTATAATGTATTTGCAGGGCCAAAGTCAAATCGATATAAAGTCGCTCTCAGCCACTCTAATTAAACAACTCTAACTGAACTGACTTCCAGCCTTCTTTGTATAAACTAAACTCTGACATCAAAAAATAATTAACTACTTAATTAGAGCTTTTATTAAAATTTAAATCAATTAAAAAAGAATAAATAATTATACTAAAAACGATTTAAATTTTAGGTTATTACAGTTATTTATATAATAAACATAAATGTAATTTAATAATAATAAAACTCGATAAATCTGATTACGCCGAACTCGAATTCGACAGTCTAATCGGAGCATTTCCAGCTTTTGACTCGATTAACTCAAAGTTGAATTCTATTATTCTATGAGTCGAGCTCAAATAACTTAACTTGTCTGCACCACCAATCGCAATGTGCTTACTAAGATTTTGATTAATGAACAAATCATGTAAAAGGCATCTGATAAAGAACATCTATAATCCAACTCTTAATCACAAATTCTCGAGGACTAGATTCAAATTACAAGAATCTTTGAGACAATTGACAAACAAACTGATACGATCCCACATCGCCTTCAAGAAAGACGAAATTTGCTACTAAAGCTCAGCCGCTCTCCCACTCATCAAGCCACTCTTTGATCACCGGGCATGATCCAAAACGGCTTCACATAAGAAATGCCGAACGACACTTAAACTCCGCTTCCTCTTACTCATTAGCCTAGCTGGACGACTCGCGATCGGGTTCAAGCCCAACTATAACCCAACCCAAAAGACTGGCCCTGACAAGAGTAGGTTAACCTCTCAACCAAAAGATCATATACTCAAGGTAACTACGATGATTAACTCATTAATTCTGCTGAAGATTTACCCTGACCCACCTTTTAAAACATCAGCGCTTCTATTCTATAAAATTTTGTTACTGTACCAACTCCTCAAATTAAAATATCAATAATAGGACCACAAGCTCAATCAAAGAACCCAACCTAAAAGACAGAAAAACATCTCAAGATTAAGTACCACTTCACATTCTTATGTACTACAAACCACATCTTAAAAAAAAAAAGGAAAAAGAAAAAATCTCGTGAATCTCATAGCCGTCGAGTTCATAGCACGTTCACAGCAGCTTCACTCCATTGCACATGGCGAATTAAGCTATTATAAAATAAAAAAAGAAAAAGCAGAGCATGAGAATCTGTAAGGAAAGGAAGTGCTTATTCCTAGAAAGTGCTGGGAAGCAGGGGGAGGGCAGCCAAAGGATACGGCGATAAGTGTTTATGCGGTTGAATCTTCTACTGTAGCCTGTTTGTTTCTTTAAAAGTTGCAGAAGGTGATAGCTGTGTCTGTTGTCTGGAATTGAAGGAAAATTACGGCTGTTGCCTGTTGGATGAATTGTTACACAAAATGGGAAGTGGTGGAATCTTATAAGATCAATGATTTGATTCTATATCCTCTCACCCTCTACTGGCACTGGGAAAGAACGAGGAAACCACTGCTCGCACATCCAAAATCTAGGATCCTTCTTATTAATTCAACATGTGTATTCTGGAATAGTAGAATTATTGGCTATTTCTTTAATTTTGTTATCCTGGGGTTTAAAAGGTTATCACCCAACATAGAACAATAATCACAAAATTTTATTATCTATATGTGTTTTTAGAAAGAAAATTTACCTAAATTTAAGTTTTGAGAACAGAAAAATCGGGTTGGAATCGTTGTACGAACTACGAAATACTATAATTGTCATATATAAAATAAATATATGTCAACAAAAAGTTCTGTTTATAAATTACTTGAAAGGGATTTTGTGCATATATTTTTGAGAATGATTTTGAAAACTATTATGTGTTATTTCATGAAATAATAATTTATTTAAAAAATTAAAATATTTTTTGTTTTTTTCTGTTCTTAAATTAAGTGATGATTAAATTTTGTATATTTAGAAAAATATTTTTCAAAACATATCTCCAAAAATTGCTACAATTGTTATAAAATAATTAAAAGAATTTTTTTAGAAATACTTTCTTAGGTTATTTTTTACTCCTAAACACTTTAATTATACATGATAAATTGTTATATTGAAACTAAACATGAAGAACTACTTTCCATTCATTAAAAAACAGAAAAACAGAAAAGCTTGTTAATTATATAACACTTGTTAATTTTCTAATGTTTCTTTAAATTTTTTTTCTTCTAAAAATTTGAAAACCATTCTTAAAATAATTACCGAAATCCTTAAATAAATTATTAAATTATGCTAAGTGATAACTGATAAGCAAATTTACCGAACTTCCTCCCAGGTTCCTAATCATCTTCGAGGTAACGGTAAAAAGGTGTTGACCTTTTCCCTGTCTTCTTTCCTTTTAACTTTATTTTACTTTAATTTATGAAAGAGAAAAAAAAAATTAAATAAATAAATAAAACTAATAAACGATTTGATAAATGTTTTGTCAAATTGGTTTAACTTTCTGTAAAATAAAAAGGTTCCTCCCTTCCCCTCTCACTCTTCTTTTTCTGACTTTTTTGTCTCTGTATCAAACACCTAAACAGCATATAATTTTTTCTATTTGATTTTAAATGATATTTTTTTAATTATAAATCAAGTTTAAATATAGTAGTAATTGTATTGTTTAGAATTACTTGCTTGAAGTGTTGTTTGACTTAAGTGGTAAAACATTAAAAATGTGTTTCTCGATATTCAAATCTCGAAAAAGATATTATGGAAAAAAAAAATTATGAAAAATGATTTTCTATTTTTTTATGTTTAGTTTTATCATGAAAAATAAATGAAGATATAAATAAAATTATTCAAAAGTTTACATATTTTTTAATTTTTTAATCTTAGGTAATAAAAAAATAAATTTCATGGATTTGAATAAACATATATAAATTTTTTTTTTAGAAAATGAAGTTATAATTTATTTTATGTCTGACAATACATCAAATAAAAAAGGGGAGGGTTGTACCTCCATTCTCCCATATCGAAACAAATGCTCTTGCTAAATAATGAGCATTTTGATTGGTTGATCGTTGTACAACAAAATACTGAAACTTGAAAATAATAAAAAAAAATTTTAAAAAATCTTAAAAAAGTATAATTTTGAAAATAATTTTAAATATAATATAGTTTTCTTCGTGTGATAATTTAGAAAATATCTTTTAAATATATTTTTTAAAATTTGAAAAATTGAAAAATATGTTTTCAAAAATACTTTTAGTATTAATTTAAACATTCAAAATTATAAAATATTTTTCAAAAGATACCTTTAAAGATTGTTAAAGTTTGCTTTTCAAAACACATTTTTAAAGTGTATTTTCAAAATACACCCTTTTTGAAGCTCGTCTTTCATAAAACACTTTTCATGCGATAAAACTATATTATATTTACGAATATTTATAAACTCATATTATTTAAGAAATTTTTATTTTTTTTACACTAAATATCTAAAAACCCCCAAAATACTTGTAGTCTTTAATTATAAGTCCCAAGCTAGACTTATCTTTTGAGTGGTTACTTTTTTTATTTTTCATCAAATTTTATTTTATTTCATTTTTATTTTATTATTTTCCTTTATATTTTATTTTCTTGGTGCTTCGGTTTTCAACAAGTCTTCAAATTTTATTTTATTTCATTTTTACTTATTATTTTTCTCTTAGTACTTTGAGCGAGTATTATAGCATAACATGAAAAGTGAATAGTAGTAAAAAAAGACTTAGGACATGATAAATGCTCATTTAAAATTCTTTTGTAAATATGTTGTCCTCTTTGCCTTGAATATTTTTTACCACTTGACAACCTGTACTCCATTAATTAATTTACTGCTGGTTGACAATATTTTTTTGGTGGGGGCGTAGATTAATAATTGTACAACTGTACCCTGTAAAAAATACCAAATGGGAGATCTCATTTTTTGTAGCCATGATGAGAGAGTTGGTCACATGCATAAATTAAAGTCAGAGGTTGAAGATGGGCAAAATGATATAAATATAAAAATTGGTGAAGTAGTTCTCATTATTAATCTTAAATATAATAATAGTAATATTAATTTACAATAGCGGTAAACCTCTGTCTCTTTATTATCCTCCGACCCATTGGTTCTTGAACTATGGTTGCACCCTGGCTTATGAAAATTAGCCAATAAGAGTTTGACACGTGTAATTGGATATTCGGGAACTATTTTCTCACTTTCCTCTGTTTTCTCTGTGAAATTCGAATATTCCGAATTTGCCCTTTCTCCTTCGTCGTCCCCACAACAGCTCGCAGATTTTGCTTCTGCTCTGTCGCTGATTCCTGTCCTGACGTCCACCCAATCTTCTGATTCCCAATTTTCCCTTACGTTTGAAGCTAATTTTCCGATTCTTTCATTAGCAGAAATTGGATTTTTGGGAGCAGGATTGGGGTTGGGATTCAGTTCGGTTTCTTCGTCTTCCTCGTCGTCACTGAAATTGAAGCAGTCGAGGACCGATCTCGGAGATACGTCTGTGATGGAATTAGGGGATGAAGATGATATAAATGGGTGTTTCAGTAGCTGATCGCAGCTCCACCTTTCAGTGGGCTCTCTCCTCAAGCACTTCTCGAGAAAATCGCGGCCCAATTCCGATAACTCAGCCGGAAACTCCGGAAGCTCATCGGAGTACCCAATTCGAATGAGAGTACCGGCGCCGCAATCTTCCCACGCCGGTTTCCCGGAGAGCATCTCGATGACTGTGCATCCCAGAGACCAGACGTCGGACTCCGGCCCCTGATACTCCCCCCGGATGACCTCCGGCGCCATCCAAAGCGGGCTCCCACGCGGCAAAATCGCGCCACTCCGGCAACCCAATTCCCCGGCCGACCATCTCGCCGCCCTTCGAAGTCGGCGAGCTTACCGTACGCCGGCACCGCCGCTGACCAAAACGCGTTCCGCCCCTTCACGTCGCAATGCACCAACCCCATGGAGGAAGATAACCTGGGCGCCGATACGATACAATACGTGTACGACCGAACAATCCTCTCGTCCACGTCAGCACAACACTTCCCGCCGGACCGCACCGCCAAGTCAGCAACGGTGCCACCTGGCATATACTCCACATGCAGGTTCCGAAACGACACCGTTTTACCTTCCACACTCACATCATCCCCCAGATACCGAACCACAAAAGGCGACGAGAGTCCCCGGAGAACCGAAATCTCGTTCTCCAGCGCCGCCTCCCGACACCCCTGACCCCCTCTCCTCTCCACCGACTTGACAGCGAAAACGCCGCCGTCCGATCTCATGACGGCGAGATCAACGGTCCCGAACGATCCCTCGCCGATACGCTTAGCTCTGGTCCATGAACAAACATCTCTCTGAGCTTCCATTTTCCACCACGACTAAATATTCCGAATCTGGGAGGCTTCGGCAGAAACCCAAATGGGTATTTATATGTGTGGGGAGCAATTATAATTTATGTAAATATAGTATGGTGACGTAAGTAGTGGGCAGAGACCTGTTGTGACAGTAGAGGGGAGGAGGGATGCCTGGATTTATCCTTATCCGAGCCATGGTCCATGGATATGGCATATTTTATATATATGCTGGGGGGGTGGTTTTTTTTGTCTGGTGAAGAAATTGGGTTTGCTATTTTAACATGTGGCTGCAGAGGTCGATGGTTCGTGGAAGCCCATTTGTGGGTTCCCTGTTTTGACACTGTTCATGGTTCCGTGGGACCAATTCTAAGGTTTATAAAATTCCCTTTTTAGCGATTATTTATCCCTTCGTTTCCTTTTTCCATTTTCTCACTTTAATTTTTTTATGATCCTAAGTTTGATAAATATCAAGTTAAGGTTCATATTAAAATTAAAATTTAGTTAGGTTTAAGTAATAAAGGGGTTTCATTATATCCATATAAATTATTGGATTGACAAAACTGATTCCATCAAGAAAAAATATCAAATCATGATCATCAATATATTAAAAAACTTGAGTTATATGTATTATGATCATCATAGAATCATCAAATATATAAATTTTAAATAGATTTATTATACTATTAACTGAATGTTGTTTTAATCAGATGTATTATTAATTTGAATTACTATAAAATATCTAGGTAAAAAAATATTTATGTTTTTATTATGCGATATGACAAAGGTATAAGATTAGTAGTAGTGGATAAGAAGAGAAATTGAAGGTCTGATTTTGGATTAGACTACTTCAGGGGCAAGTAAATGGATTAGATTTCTTAGTGAAAGAAGTAAAATACATGCAAAAAGAAAAGAAAAAAAAGAGTCCAATTAGGTAGCCAAAAAGTGCAGGTAAGCTTGTCCACCACATGGGGGGTTTAATGGTGGGAACAAAGAAAGTGGGGTCCACTGGCCCAGACCCAGACTGACATGTAAGAGAATGGTAGGTCCACGTCCCACCCTCCCAAAGAGTTTGAAGCACACAAACCAGATGCCTATATGTCCCCATTCTCCACGATGCCTATGTCTGGCCCTTTCACCCCTGACGTGCACCACCACCCACCATTCCATTTATTAAATCCATTAAATCACACATAATATATTATATATTCCTACTGACACATCCCTTATATCCGTTCATATCTTCTTCTATTTCCCATAAAACGGATAATGAAGTTGGGGGACTTCTATTTTATGACACTTCCCAACTTTCTCCGTCAACTTTTTGATTGGGACATAAAATATAAACACACTTTTTGACGGCCCAACCCTCTAATGTACCTAAGAGTTAGGAACTTTAGAAGGATAAGCGATGGGGGTGTCAACTGTCATCAACCTCAAACAAAAGGGGTAATTAAAACCAAATCCCCATTTCCTCATGGCCACCAATTTGGCCATGTTGATTGTTAGTATTAGTATAGGTTTAGGTCGTTTTCACAGCTTTGTCCAATAATCTTAAATTTTTTTCATACGTGATAACTTCTGAATTTTTGCGATCCTCGGTTTTGTGGATTAGCGAGGTGGTGCCTTGTCTACCTTCAATGGATAAGTTGGAACCTTTCGTTACGCAAAGGGATATGACTAGCCACTACTATAACTACTTCTCTACCTTTCTTTGTATCATAACTTGGATATTCTATTATCCTTGAGGAGATGTTATGAATTATGGAAGTTTTGATATATGAGAATATGAATTCAAAAAAAATAGAGTATAAGAAATAAACTTAAAGATGTACGAGAGTTTTAATACAATTTGACCAATTATGTTTACATCCCTATATGAGAAAAAATATTTTTATATGGTTTTAATGTAAAGATGCATAAGAGTTTTAATGTAATTTATTAGTGCATATATTCATTGTGACATCTTTAGTTAATTATCTTGCCATTTATTGAAATGGAGAATATTTCTACAATTAAAAACACGAATAACAAGATTGAGAAAAAATTTAATCACCCAAAACCTTTAAATATCGAAAAATATCACCACTTGAAAACTGCAAATATCCCAAGCTTTATATCTTTTTCCTTGTGATTTAGAATATTTATAGGATATTTCGAATAACTTTTCTTATTTTATAAATGAATATAATATTATAATAATATAAATTATCCTATAAAATATATTTTTATAAAAAATAATTAATACCAAATAGGAATTTGTGACATATTCTAATGTCACGATTTCAAAATTGGAATAGTAGTCCACCTGGAGAAAATTAATGCACCCATGTTACCATATCATTGACTGCCTTTTCGTTTCACCCATGAATTATCTATTATAGATAATTTTACTTGTAACATGTTTTAATATTATCATACATGGTTGTATGAGTAACAAAAACAATTGCTCTCCAACTACCTAACTTAAATTATTTCTAATCACTTGGTGGGCTTATGACTTATACTAATCCAAAAAGGGAATATTGGTCTCACTAAACAAACCATGAATAACACAAGGATGGCTGGGAAGATTTGGGTTTTGTTATGGTATGCCTACCTTTGTCTTGAAAAATCAAGACAGGAGATGAACATGAAATCGAACGGCCAAAGCCGACCAATATTCAACATGCATGTGAATATCAATCACAACCTTTCATTTTGTTTATTTATTTAATTACTTAATTATAATAATAATAATAATGATGATGATGAATTAATAATTAATAATAGTTGTTGTTTTATTTTAAAATTTATGTTAGAGGTTGATCCTGACATGCAAACCTCAATGTTATGTTCCATGAATGCATGTTTCTCCACCAGCATAACCATAGCTGTTATTATTAGAGGCTTTTTGGCTTGGGGGTCTTGGTGAAGTCAACCATTTTTGTTTTACATGCAAATTTAATCATTAATCACCACCCTCCAACACTTTTTTTTTCATTTCTTTAAATATTGTTCTGGTAATCAATATGTGGGACTTGTTAAGAACATATATTTAAAATGATTATTAAAAAACAATTATTGAAAATGGTTTTTACAAATACATTAATTCCATTGATGGATTTTGAGAAAAGTGTAATTATTAGAGTAAAACTAATTCCAATATTTTAAAATATTTCTCAAAAGTATCTGAACTACTTTTTTTTTAATTTATAATTTATTTATATAGTTATTAAAAAACAATTGAATTTTATTACCCTAATTTTAATACAAACAAGCTGCGCCTGAGAAAGTCATTTTTTTGTTTGGAAAAACAAATGTATTTCAAAAATTATTTTGAGATATTTACCCAGTATATACTAATTCCAATACTTTTAGATATTTCTCTAAAGTATATGTCTTACTCTTTTGAAACAAATTTATTTATCTTAATATGAATTTCCAAGAAATTACTTTGGTAGTTGGAAATCAATTTTTTTTTTGGGTTATGAAAAACACAAAAAAAACACTAAATTCAAAGAAGAATAATATCTTTCAAACAACACCAATCAAAATATATTATCAAGAATAATTGTCAAAAACAGGAATCATACAATTCATAAGAGTTCACAAACAAGAGCTTTATTTTTTGAAAAAAAAAATGTATGTGGCCAACTTCAAGTCAATTAAAAAAGGGAAAAAAAAAAATGAAGGGACTAGAATGGTAGATACACCCATCAAGATCAACAATTACCTAATGTAGCATTGACATTATTTAAAAATGGAATTACAGATATATAAGTAGGTATAATGTGTGTAGTGGTCAGAAGCCTTTGACATGTGATGAATCTTGCTCTGAAGCTACAAATCTACAGGTGGGACATGGTAAATTCCCCAACCAGAACACAGAACGCACAGAACACTAGGTTCTCATGGTGTTAATCTGGGTTGGGGAATTGCTGACCCTCCATGTATCCCTTCCTAGGTGGGGTCCAATTTCCAGCCGTCCAACCCCATAATACCAGAAGTGATGTTCCTTAACTAGGCTGTTTGTCTTAGGAGGTTGGTCACATACAATGTTTGGTACAATAATTAAGGCATTAATTTAGGGAAATATACATATGAAGGCAGCCAAACACATAGCAATTAAACACTGGGAAGAGCAAATGGGATGGAGTTGGCTTTACCATGCTATGAGAGGTTGGTTGTGCTGGGGTGTTGTGGGTTGGGTTTTTGTTGTAGACAGCTGCTGTTGACTGTTTCAAGTTGTGTGTGTGATTATCTTCAATTTTTTCTAGGTCTTTCCTTTTTCCTTTTTATGAAGATGTCTTTGGTGTCCAACTTGACTGAGTGGGGGAGCCAAATAGAGTGATGGTGAGGGTGAGAATGTATGTAGTCAATTTACTATTCTTCACCAATGCATCTTAGATGGGTCATATTCTAGTCATCAAAAATCAATGCTGAGTAAAATCAATGTGTTTATTATTTCTCACTTACACTTTATATGTGTTTTTTATATCTGATAGTTTTATATTCTGGCGTTATAATATTATGTTATTAGGAAGACGAGCTTTGGATTCATGTACTTATCTTGCGTATTTAGCTTTGAAATTTAGGAACAATTGGCGCTCATATGTGTTAATCTAGCTGCATGAATAACCAGCTCCAGGTTATAAATATAAATCAAATAATGATTGTACTGATGATGCACACACTGCAACTTTTCATTAGTTCGCCTAGTTTTACTTTTTATTATTTCTGTACTCAGGAAAGGTACCGATAGTGTTGAATTCAACTTATGTGGATCTTTCACCTTTCACTCGCCTTGCGAGACACTATAATAACCCATTTGATAAGGAAATTAGCCTTTTTAATAATCATGTTGAGTTTTTAGAAGTCCATATGATTATCAAAAGAATGAATTTTAATCAAGTTCATGGTACTTCATTTTCAGCATACTGATATCGAGAATGGGTGAGATGGGAAAAGGAAGAAGTGAGGATTTGCTCAACCACAAACTGAAAAAATAAAAGAAGACCTTTCTTGTTTCCCCCCTCCTCCTCCCTCCATTATTTTCTCTGAACTCCTAAAACCCTCCAACCATGAGAAATTTCTAAAACCAGCTGTTTATGACTTTGCTTTCTTTTAGCAACTGAATCCAACTTCTCAGCTTCAGAATGCCGGAAACAAGACTTCCGGTGCCCGGAAAAAGGCTAAAAGGTGAAGGAGTGTGTTATGGATTCTTTAGGAAGAAACAAATAAATTGTAGGAAAATAGATTTCATATAATATCAACAGTGTGTGTTACAGAGAATCAACCGATTTACATATCTCAATGAGAATGGTGTATGAAAGTTGCCTTAAGGTCAGTCAGCTAGATAAGGCTCTCTACCAGTATAACTATTAGATTTTCCTCCTCGTGTGTCTTAGTCTACTACCTACCAGCCATTGGCAATTGAACAGAAAACCAGCAAAAACATAATCATCCATGGAGAGAACTGAGTTTCCACTGAAAAAATAAATTCTCTATTTGTTAGGTGGAATTCCTTCTTCAGGGGTTAGATGTACTGGTTCAACTGAATTAGCATCACACTGATATCATCAGCTGAGCCGCGTGAAACCGAGAGGTCTACGAGCTTTTTACAGGCGAACAAAGGATCTGGCTTGTTGACACCAATGCAAAAAGGACGAGAAATATCAACTGCTTCTTGGTTAGTAACCTGAAACCAAAAGAAAATCCATTTAGATTCATAGCTTATAAGATCATTAAGAGAAAGGCAAGTAACAACTAGAAATGTTTAAGTCTAGTTTTGGTGCATTACCTTTTCCCATAATCCATCAGATGCAAGGATCAAGAACTCATAGTCAGATTGAATTTCAAGGATTTTTGTCTCTGGCTCTGCAGTTACCCACTGTTTAAGATGACGATCGCCAATTCCTCTGGATACAGCTAAAGATCCCTGAATTCTCCAAACACCATGGTAGCAATCAACATAGCCATTCTACAAAAAAAGAAAAAATTCATATGATCAGTCACAATTCAGACAAGGATTCTTCAAACACTTGCATTTCAGAATAAGCACACCATCATCTTCTTACCAGCTTTTCAATTCTGGCCTTTTCATCCTTTCTCGAAGGGCGATGATCAGAAGTAAGGGCCTTGGCAACTCCCCCTCTGCTCATAACAGCACGACAGTCCCTGCATTCGACACAACAAGGTTGCCGTTTCGGATCAAAGCTGTCACACAGCATGATCCACCACGAAGATCCTCCTTCAGAAAATCAGAATCTGTGTTCAAGTAACCGTGTTTTACGGCTTCTTCAATTTCATCTTCACCCCTCATCACTATTTCATCTAAGATGTTCTTTTTCAGGTTTTCTGCTGCAAATTCAGCAGCTTTTGGACCACCATGGCCATCAAAAATACCAAAGAAAGCCTGCAAAGATCAAGTGCTACAGAATTATATAACTGGTTATGGTGAGAATAGAAATACAGCTTCATATCTCTCAAATTACAAAACACGGATCACTGTCGAATGGTTTATTTCATATTTTCAATACATCTGATTGTTCGGATCTAGTATTCTCCAAGAACTTCCTATATGTTTATTCCACAAACAAGGTTCCAAAAAGAAATCCCCAGAAGAAATTAAGTACCCTCATCAAGCTTAAAAACAATTTATATAGATTTTTGTTTTCTCAAGAAAATTCTCGGTTTGCTCCAGTGGGGAATAATTCTAAGCCGAAAGACATAAATACCATGTTTTGTCCCAATTCACATCTCAATATAAACAGTGAGAAATATTTTCCTGTGCTCCTAATGTTTCTCAGGAAATCATTTTTTTTCCTGAAGCTGTGGCTGAAGCTAATACCCCAAAATTCTACAAATTTCAGTGATTCCCATGAAAATTCTCAGAAAAGATTATTATTTTTATTTTTTGTTTTTGTTTGTGCAATAGTCTCAACAGCTACTGAGCTAGGAATACAAGAAAAATCATAAAAACAAATTTAAGCCAAGGGGAAAAAATAAAATCAAATTTCGCAATACCTGTTTGGAGTCTCCTTGAAGGTCAACCACAGCCGAGTAACGATCCTCCATAGCTTCTCTCCTCCCCTTCTTGCAATACACAGAGTAATATCCATCTCTCTCATCCTCCAGCATCTCCCTATACCCCTCACCCAGCGGCACGGACGCCGGAACAATCAACGACGCAATCGGAATATCCAACCTCGCCGGCCTCTTCCGCTTCAAAACCGTGGGCGGAGACGCCGAAGCGGAAGAAGAAGAAGAAGCAGGGCCCTCCTTGCAAGGCCTCAGCCCAGTCAAGGGCTTGGGAAGCCGAATCCTAAAGGGAGAAGACGGCGATGACGGCGAAGATACATGGTGGTGAAGCGACAGAGTGTCGGGAGAAGAGACCGAGGTTTTGCAGAAGAAGAGAAGACGAGGAGAGAAGACGGGGTGCTTGGAGCAGCCAGCACGCCATTGAATTCTGAAAACGTTCTCTCTTTGGTTTCTGTTTTTGCTTTCGTCTTTCAGTGATCTGATTCTGTTTCTTCTGTGTGTTAAATTGATTTGGAGGCGCGGCCAATGAGGGACTTAAGTAAGGGGCGTTTTTTGAGTCAAGAGTAGGGCCCCCATCCGTGTTTCCAATTTCAAATTTTTTTTCTCAAAATAAAAAATGAAATAAATAAAGGAGAATTCCTTCACCTTTTTTTTTGGATTTATTAACTTAGATTAACAATAAAATCATAGTGTTGTTAATATCAAAATAATTATAAATTGATAATCAATATCTTGAAATATCTAGATTTTAGATTTATAGCATCTGCCAAGATTTTAATACCTAATAATTTTGGAATCAGATTCGTCATCGAAAATTAATCGGCAATAAAAAGTTAAAAATAAACTCTAATAAAAAAAAACGAATCTTTTGTGAATAAGGGTGAAAGAAAGAGCAACCCAGGTAGAGAATTTCTATATTCAATTTTATCGCTTTCGCGCAAGCTACATCAATGAAATTTTGCAAATAAAAATCGTTTTGAAAAAAAAAAAATTGAAGATAGAAGGCTGAGGATGGTCAAACACGTCATTAGCAAAAGCAGAGTTTTTGACTCAATACTTGAACTGCATTGAAGTCATAATATCCTGGAGTTTTATGGCTGGAGACAGGTGGCGACCGTTGATTAATGGAGGCAGTTTCTGCGAAGTTACCGTTGGGGGTGGCGACCGTTGCTTGTTTGCCCATTTGAACACGCTCATTCACTCCTGAAATTTGACCGTTTTCTTATAATACAGTAAGTATCAAATATAAGCGCATCTTCCCTTCCTGAAATTAAGAAATATCTATCTCCCATCCATACTCATTTCCCTGATGATTTTC